>JACEEZ010018107.1:332500-350000 GCA_016584305.1 Chionoecetes opilio
ACACGCACACGCACACGCACACGCACACACATTTGTGAGGGAGTAGGCAGTCAGACACCTGCCGCCATGGCGAAATACTCCCGGGGAGGTACTTACGGGAGTTGAGGGGGTGCTGCAGACTTATCATTGAAATCTCCCGTGTCCTCTCTTTCCATATCCCTTAGTGTCTCAGATACACAAGAGAGTAGCTGCAGCCTGCACTCTAAAGACAATTCCTCTTACTACTCACATTACACTACATGCACTTACATCCCTACACTATCTTCACTCAAAATTTTATTATGCCTAGTAATCGCCCTGCCTCGGAGTCCCTAACTGGGGAGGGGACCAGAAATATCCCCAGGTCGGACAGTCTTCAAGATGTCGACTCGAGGTGTCTTGATACTTCTTCTAGCCTTCTCTCCTTAAACTTCTGCAACATTTGCGGCCTTAGATCTAACTTTCTCTCTGTCGAACATCATCTCTCCTCCTCTAAACCTCATCTTCTTTTCCTCACCGAAACTCAGTTGGTTGTGAGCACTGACAGCAGACCTTTTTCTGTCTCCTCTTATTGTCTCTATTCTAATTTTAAATCCAAAGCTGGCTGTTGCGTATATGTGCGCAATGACATCACTTGCTCTCGTGCCCACGCCCTTGAATCTTCCGAATTTTCTACCATCTGGCTTCGACTTCAATGTCACTCTTACTAAATTTATCTGTGCTGTATATCTCTCACCTAACTCCTCTGACTATGTAAAATTCTTCGACTATTTAACATCAAAAGTGGAGCACATCTCATCTCATTTTCCTTTAGCTGAAATTTCCATTCTTGGGGGCTTCAATGTTCACCACCAGCTTTGGCTATCATCTTCTTTCACTGACCAACCTGGTGAACAAGCCTACAAATTTTCTATCCTCCAAGACCTAGAGCAGCTGGTGCAGCACCCTACCCGTATTCCTGACCGCCTTGGAGACACGCCCAACATTCTTGATCTTTTCCTAACTACTAACCCTTCTGCTTACTCTGTGAAACTATTCTCTCCATTGGGTTCCTCCGATCACAATCTTATTTCTGTAACCTGTCCTATCGCTCCGGTACCGTCTCGGGGACCCACCTAAGCGGAGGTGCTTCTGGCACTTCAACTCAGCTAAGTGGGAAGACCTAAGGCAGTACTACTCTGATTTTCCATGGAATGATTACTGCTTCCATGTCAAAGACCCATCTCTTTGTGCAGAGCGCATAACTGAGGTCATAGTCTCTGGCATGGAGGCGTACATTCCACATACTTTCTCTAATCCTAAAGCCCGTCAACCTTGGTTTAACTCTGCTTGTTCTCATGCTGTCCGAGATAGAGAGGTGGCTCACAAACGGTACCGTAAGCATCCATCTCCTGAAACTCATGCCCTTTATATTTCTGCCCGTAATCATGCCAAATCTTTACTTCAACTTACCAAAAACTCTTTCATTCATAGAAAATGTCAATCTTTCTGAATCAAATTCCATTCGTGACTTCTGGCATCTAGCTAATAATATCTCTAACAATTTTTCTTCTTCATCTTTCCCTCCTATGCTTCACCCAGATGGCTCCACAGCTGTCTCATCTACTTCTAAAGCTGAACTCTTCGCTCAAACATTTGCTAAAAATTCCACTCTGGCTGATGAAGGGCTTGTTCCTCCTTCTCCTCCACCCTCTGACTATATTATGCCTGTCATTAAGATCCTTCGGAATGATGTTTTCTTTGCCCTTTCTGGCCTAGATCCTCGGAAGGCTTACGGTCCTGACGGAGTCCCTCCTATTCTCAAAAACTGTGCTTCTGTGTTTGCACCTTGCCTGGTCAAACTTTTCCGTCTTTGTCTATCTACTTCCACCTTTCCTTGTTGCTGGAAGTTTACTCACATCCAACCTGTTCCTAAGAAGGGAGTTTGTCGTTCCCCAACACCTTAGTTATTTTCCTTCTCTTTACTTTGGGAACCTGAGACAAATAAGCTGCACCATTCATTCTATTATAAGTCGGTACTAAGTATTGCAAGAGTGCTGAATCCGTACATAAGTGGGGCTGTGACACGCAGCTATCTTACGCTTATTTATTTAACATATCATTATAGTAAAAACACTACACAAAAAACGCTACACAAAAACACCACCAAAACTCATTGTAAACACAACTTCAGCAAGACACTTCATTTTAACTAACTAACACTTCATAAAAACACAGTCGGTTTACGACTACACGGTATATATATACACAAGACAAAATCACTTCATGACAAGTTACTTCAAGACACTTCAAGACATAAAAACATTTCAAGACATCAAAACAAACTTCAAGACACTAAAGTCACTACAGAAAATATATGTCACTTACCACGTTCCAGGTGAACAAGAGTAACGTTGTGCGGGAGAGAGCCTGCATCTTAAATATGGGAAATGTACTGTGAGCTATGGAGCTCTGTAAATATCTGCTGTCTCTCCTCGTTACAACTGTCTTTTATATCATGTCTTGAGGCAACTGTCCTATACATATCGTTTCCTTATTTTACTATTTCCTTATTTCTATTTCCTTATTTATAAAATGTTCATGCACTAAATGTTACGTTGTGTTTCGCTCCGACAACGTTCTGTTCGCTAAGACTGTGTACCTTCCCTATTGTCCTTATTTACGGTAAGGCACTTTATTTTATGCCTTTCATGTCTTGTCTCACTAGGGAGGGATTACCATTCCTTCCTCATCGCATTGTCTATATTATGGAGCACGGCCTGACTTTTTCCCTTCATCGGTGTGCCCAACACTTCTGACATGTAACCTATACTCCCTTTGTTTCTAATCCCTTTTGTTCGCTAATCTCTCCTTTCTTCTCTTCTTCCATTGTCTCCTCTCCCTCCTCGCTTTCCTCTCCTTCCTCGAATCTCTGGGCACGACACGTTCTAATCCTTCAAACTACCGTCCTTCATTACTTCAAGCTTTGACTTCCTACCTTTCTAAAGTTTTTGAATCTATACTTAATAAGAAGATTCTTAAGCATCTATCTGCTCACAATGTTCTATCTGATCGTCTACGTCTTACGGTTTCCGTAAAGGGCGATCTACTGGCGATCTTCTAGCTTTCCTAACTGAATCTTGGTCATCCTCCTTTAGGGGTTTCGGTGAAACTTTTGCTGTTGCCCTTGACATATCAAAAGCGTTTGATAGAGTCTGGCACAACTCTTTAATTTCCAAACTACCCTCATTCGGTTTCTATCCTTCTCTCTGTACCTTCATCTTAAGTTTCCTTTCAAATCGTTATATTGCAGCTACTGTAGACGGACATTGTTCTTCTCCTAAATCTATCAATAGTAGTGTTCCCCAGGGTTCTGTCCTATCACTCACTCTCTTTCTATTATTCATTAATGATCTTCTAAGTCTAACTCAAAGCCCTATCCACTCCTACGCTGATGATTCTACCCTGCATTTTTCAACGTCGTTTATTAGACGTCCAACTCAACAGGAATTAAGTGATTCACGGAGAGATGCCACCGAGCGCCTAACTTCTGATCTTTCTATAATTTCTGATTGGGGCAAAGCAAACTTTGTTTTGTTCAATGCCTCAAAAACCCAATTTCTTCGCATATCTACTCGACAAAACCTACCAGATAACTATCCCCTCTTCTTCAATGACACTCAACTGTCTCCTTCTACAATGAACATTCTAGGACTATCCTTTACTAAAAATCTGAACTGGAAATCTCACATCTCATCTTTTGCTAAACAGCTTAAAGAAGTTAGGTGTGCTGTGGCGTCTGCGTCCTTTTTTTTCTCCCTCCCAATTGCTTGCTCTCTACAGGGGCCTTATCCGCCCATGAAAGGGGAGTATGTCTCACATGTTTGGGGAGGATCCACTCATACAGCTCTCCTAAACAGGGTTGAGTAAAAAGCTTTTCGTCTCATCAACTCCTCTCCTCTGACTGACTGTCTTCAATCTTTAAATCACCGCCGCAATGTTGCTTCTCTTTGCTCTCTTCTACCGTTATTTTCATGCTCACTGCTCTTCTGAACTTGCAAAATGCATGCCTCCCCACTCCCGCGGCCTCGCTGCACAGACTTTCTACTCATTCTCATCCCTATTCTGTCCATCTTCCTAATGCAAGAGTTAATCAGTATCTTTACTCTTTCAGCTCTTTCACTGGTAAACTCTGGAACTCTCTTCCTGTTTCTATTTTTCCACTTTCCTATGACTTAAATCTTATCAAAAGAAGAGTAACAAGACACCTCCCGAACTAAATTGGCCTACCCCTCTGTTTTTATTTTATTCTCTTACTGTCTTCTTTATAGGGAATGGGCAACTAAGAGGGCTTGTGTTAACCATTTTTGTTGTGGGCCCTTGGCCAGTTCCTTGTGATGAAAAAAAAAAAAAAAAAAAAAAAAAAAAAAAAAAAAAAAAAAAAAAACAACGTACGCGCACTGCGCGATGGTCAGGTGACAGCGTGCCGGGCTCCCATTCTGTGGGTAGGCGGTTCGAATCCTCGCACTCCCGGGGATTTTTCACTGACAAATTCGGGCGGTTACTGTCCCCCTTGAGCAAGGGGGTGGGGGGGTGTGGTGTGTGAGGTCCCAGCATTGCCCAAAGATTTGGTAATAATGAGCTCCAAGCTCGCACTGAGAGGGTGAAAACTGGCGATTCGCGAGCCAGCTCGCGTGGACAAGACCATGGGTGAATAACACACACACACACACACACACACACACACACACACACACACACACACACACACACACACACACACACACACACACCTATTATCTATTATTTATTTTTTACTTTTGTCTTGGATTACGCTTTCACTTAGATATTTTGTACTCGTATAAACCCAAATACCTCTGCGCGTGTGTGTGTAATTACGCACGCTCTCACATTCTGAGGACGAGAGTAATTAGTCCAAGAGCTGTGCACATGTAGGACACGAGGAGGAGGTGAGCTGAGAGGCAGGCAGAATTAGGACTACCTGTGTGTGTGTGTGTGTGTGTATATATTTTGTGTGTGTGTGTGCGTGTGTGTTTGTGTGTTTTATTTGTTTGTTTGCTATAGTGTATTACCTAAACACACACACACACACACACACACACACACACACACACACACACACACACACTCTTTTTTCATTCATTCACTCACACACTCACTGGACTTGTCGTCGCACGTGACTGGGATATCGTGTCAGTTTGTTGTGTTCGCCAAGGACTGGTAACAATGGAAGGAAAATAAAGAAAAACTCACTCTAATTGGGATGTAGTGCGGCCTGTGAACACAAATGATATAATGGAAATATTTAATGATGCAGTGAAAAAAAAGAATGATAGATAGACTGGACAACCGTAAATATGAAGGATTTCTCATTAATAAGTGTTGCTGTTATGCAATATTTTATCTCTTCCACCGCTTGACATTTTCGTTCAGTCAGATTTTGTATTATTATTATTTATTTATTTTTTTTTTTTTTTTTTATAAATGTAAGTGAGCGTTGCAGCCTTTATTTTTTTAGTCTGGCATTGTGGAGTTGCTGACATTGATGAGTAAACAGTGTATAAGAAATCGCGTGTACTCATCCATGTAATACCTATAATCAAATAAGAAGTTCCCGGTAAATTAGCTAATGTGACCCGATCGAGGCACCATTTCCCTGCCTTTGCATTCATCCGTGAGCACGTCTGGTTCCTCAATGGCAGTCTTTGGTTGAGTGGCCGTCGATCACCCTTGCCATGGACCCTCGTCATCCACCTTCCCTTGCAGACCTCGCATCAGTGGACGAGTATTCACAAATCACAACGAAATTAATTAGCTTTGTTTACGGACCCGAATCCACTACCCGCAAAAACTATACCGTGAATTTGGGATTTGTTGTGCACTGAGCTGGAGTCGAACTATAATTGAAGGGCAACTACAGTAGTGAATACATTAGAGAAAGCTTGAAACTGCTCCCATTTTATTTCCAGTTCACGTAAGCAGTTAGGAAGAGGTAGCATTGATGATGAAACGAAGAATGGTTTCTTTTTTTCCCCACTTTTATGATAATGACTTTTATTCACCAAAACTTCCTGGGTACTAATTATATATTGGTGCCTTGAATTTGGGAATAAATATGTGAAAGTTTTTGCATGACAGCCTCAGAGAGAGAGAGAGAGACTGCAGTAGTGGGTATATAACTATATATACCAAAGTGCGTCCTTCATGGCGGTCGTCGAACTATTACTCTCTCTCTCTCTCTCTCTCTCTCTCTCTCTCTCTCTCTCTCTCTCTCTCTCTCTCTCTCTCTCTCTCTCTCTCTCTCTCTCTCTCTCTCTCTCCCCCCCCCTCTCTCTCTCCCCCCCGGGAGAGATATTATATAGGGTGAGACAGTTCTTAAATTCCAACTGTTTAAGACAAATATACCTGTCAGTTGTTTATCCATATATGTTATATTGTTCAGCAGTATGGGGTGGGGCACACAAAACTTACTTAGATAACATATTCATTGCACAGAAAAAGTTAATCCGCATCATGTATCACAAACAAAAATATGACCACACCAATCCCCTCTTTGTTGAAAATAAATTACATAAATTTCATGACATCATACACCTTCAAACCTGTTTGTTTATGTACAAAGCTTTGTATAGTCACCCAGTTGACAGTGGCTTCAGATACCTGTCTCACAATATTGACACCCGACGAAATAATAACCTAAGACTCCCACTTTGTAGGACATCACACGCACAACAAAGTGTTACTTTTCGGGGAGCAAAGGTATGGAATCGACTGCAGGAGGATGTCAAGAATTCCGTGTCACTTAACTCATTTAGATACAAGGTGAAGACAGAAATATTCAAGAAATAGAACTCAAACGGAAATATTTAATTATTGTACTTTTGTGTACTTCAATGTGTGTGGGTTGTGTATTGATGTGGGTGGGTATGTGAGTAATATGTATATGTATGTATGTGTATTGTGTATGCACGTGTACATGTGTGTGTATGTGTATGTGTATAAGTATATCTGTATGTGTGTATGCATATGTATATGTGTGTATGTGTATATTTATATGCGTATGAATAGATTTCTTGTATATATATTTGGTACAGGGTACTGTTTTGGAAATGGTTATTAGTCTTGCATTAACTTCTGATCTATTCATATATTATAGTTGTTTTTTATCATAATTACTGTTCTTGTTATTGAAACTATCAAGATTACTTCAATCGGTATCTTTATTACTATTTATCATTATCATTATTATAATTAATTATTACTTTGATATTCAGTATTGATATTATTGTTACTATTATGACTATTATTATCATTATTATTATTATATATATTTTTTGTTCTTTTTTTTTCTCATCATTGTTATTATCGATATCATTTTTATCACTATTAATATTATCATCATTATTATCATTATTGTCTTCTTTTTTTACCATTATTGCTATTATATTTATTTTGATTATTATCACTATATACCATAGTTATTATTATTGAGTCTTATTATTATTTTTACTATACACATTTTTTTTTTTTTTCTTCATTACCATTATTAGCGTTTATTTTTATTTGTTTATATTTTTTTTATTATTATTATTATTATTATTACAGGTATTGTTATCTCTTTTCTTACTTAAAATTATTAGCTATGTCAATGTATAATTATCAATAGTCCACTTTAGTCCACGAGAGACAACGAAATTATCATAGCATGAGGTCCATAAAAGAGCTTCGGCTTAATGGACCGTGGCTTATATGACTGTATGATTGATTATGAACATTATTGTATTACACCAAGCCAGATAAACTATCAAGTATCTCTCTCTCTCTCGTAGGGTGTAAATTGCATCTTCTTCCCCGAGTCCTTATCTAATCTTTCTTTCCGGCCGCCTCTCGTAGACTCGATCATCAGGTTTTGTGGAGTTGCTTTCCCTCATCCCCCTTCCGCCTTCCTTCCCCTTACCTTTCCTCTCACTTATTCTTCCTTCCCGTCGTGTCTGGTTTTCCTCCTTTCACCTGCCTTCATGATTCTTCTTTCCTCCCCTTCCCTTCCTCTTCCTTCTCACATTAAAACTCGACTTCACTTTCAATTGGATTTTTTTCTTTTATTTATTATTTTATTTTCTCATGTTTAATACCAATATTCCCTGGCAGTTATGGCTTGATTTCTTATATTTATATAGACACGCACATGTATCTTTCTGCTTATCTCTCACGACTCTGTCTCTGTGCTCTGTGAAAGAATTCTGGAATGAAAAGGAAAAACTGTGTCACGTATCCGGAGGCATTATGTGAAGAAATTAGTGCCCCAAGGAGAGATGAGAAAGAGAGAAGAGGAATTTGCTGGTAGGGGGAAGAGGCACACATGTAGGCTGCAGGGCATAAGAACATAAGAAAATAAGGAAGCTACAAGAGACCGTGAGACCTATACACGTGGTAGTTCCTGTAAATAGGAAATGTATAGAAGGACGCAGGATTGACGTGTATGTTATTTCTTTGCTTTCCTTTGTATACGGTCCCCTGCATGATACAGACGACCCTGATCTGGGCACCTGCGGGGTCATAGACGAGAGCTATTACCGGCTTGGCAGTGGCGGCGGGGCTGTGCTTGTGAGACTCAAGACTAAGTAAATTATTTATGGCGCTGGTCTGTTGATGATGACGACTGTAAGAGTATGTTTTGAAGGGGCTATAAAGACTGAACTGTGAAGGCAGGGCTGTGACCAAGAACTGATGATGGAGAGGCTTGTAAGGTTGGTAATGACACTGTATGAAGGGTCGAAAACAACGATGAGAGTAGCTGGAGAAACATCAGATGCTTTTGAGATAGGTTTGGGGGTGCATCAAGACTCAGTCCTCAGTCCTCTTTTGTTTGTGGTAGTGATGGAAGAGGCCACACAGGAGTGCAGAACAGGAGATATATGCAATGCTAGGCTGGGGTACTATCTGTCTATGTTAGGAAATGGTAGGTCGATAACTTGGTGGGACTGTAACCCCTGGACTATGCTGATGGTGCTGTGAGTAATAGGACATTGAGACTGAACTGTAAAGACGGGTTTGTGCATGTCAAGGGTGTAGACAGTATGCCTGGGAAGTAGATATTGTGAAAGATGTTTGGATTATAATAGAAGTGAATGGCGAAGGCACTTTGAGGCAGGGTTGCGCAGGGGTGTTGGCAAATGGATTGAAAGAAAGTCAGTGACGGAATGTGTTTAATTTTGGGATGATTTTTTTCTTCTTCCGTTTTTTAGCGTTTGTATGTCCGGAGTTGAAGGCGTATTTGTAGCACCATACAATATTTAGACCTCGTGGCGTGGTGTGTCTGCTTCTCTCTCTCTCTCTCTCTCTCCTCTCTCTCTCTTTCTCTTCCTTCTCTCTCTCTCTCTCTCTCCTCTCTCTCTCTCTCTCTCTCTCTCTCTCTCTCTCTCTCTCTCTCTCTCTCTCTCTCTCTCTCTCTCTCTCTTCTCTCTCTCTCTCTCTGATCTGCTCCTATATTCACGTTCATGTATGATTTCTTTTTCTTTTTCGAATTCCCTCCATAATCAGTCAGTCGTATCCTCTCACAACCTCACGCATCCCATTCATAAAAC
Organism: Chionoecetes opilio; assembly: GCA_016584305.1. Taxonomy (NCBI): domain Eukaryota; kingdom Metazoa; phylum Arthropoda; class Malacostraca; order Decapoda; family Majidae; genus Chionoecetes; species Chionoecetes opilio. Next base: position 342,064 of record JACEEZ010018107.1, read on the forward strand.
CAGTAAGTAAACTTTCCTAACTGTACCTCCACCTTGAACCATTTCTCTCTCTCTCCTCCACCTCCTCCTCCTCCTCTTCCTCTACCCCCTCCTCCTCCTCCTCTTCCTCTACCCCGTCCTCCTCCCCCTCCTCCTCCTCCCTCCCCCTCTTGTGGCTACGTGACGAAATGCCTCGGTGAGTCATCCACGCAGCGGCGGTGTTAATAAAGTGATGGAGGAACTCGTATTTCCCCTCCCTCTCTCCTGTCTCCTCTCTCGCTCTTCCCCTCATTATTCCACCCTGCGTCCCCTATCTCCTCGCTGTCCTCACCTGTATATCGTATAACCCAAAGCCTTTATAATTAGTTTAGGCTAGGTGAGGTTAGGTTATACTCTCTACTCACCTAATTCTAAAGGCTTTGGTATATCCCTTCTACCTCAACCCCGCCACTCGCTATTTCTTATCATTATCCCCGTGCAGCAACGTTACCTCAAAGCAGGGTCACTGAGGAGGCTGTGTTCCCATGCCCCTTCACACCTGAGGCTAATTGTGTTCTCTCTCTCTCTCTCTCTCTCTCTCTCTCTCTCTCTCTCTCTCTCTCTCTCTCCTCCTCTCTCTCTCTCTTTCTCTCTCTCTCTCTTGCGCTCTCTCTCTCTCTCTCTCTCTCTCTCTCTCTCTCTCTCTCTCTCTCTCTCTCTCTCTCTCTCTCTCTCTCTCTCTCTCTCTCTCTCTCTCTCTCTCTCTCTCTCTCTCTCTCTCTCTCTCTCTCTCTCTCTCTCTCTCTCTCATCAATGTCCTGTTACCCCTTTCCGTGCAGTCGCCATGTCACGCCTCACCTGCAGTAATACTCTCTACCTGAACCTCTCGCCGCACATTTAATTAACCTATTAACCTGAAAGTATAGGAACAGATAATAGTATAGAAAAAATATAGAGAAAGATAACAGTAGAAAAGTATAATAGTATTGAAAAAATATAGAAACAAATAATAAGTGTAGGAAAAGTAATAGAAAAGTATAATAGTATAGGAAAAGGAAAGGAAAGCATAATTGTATAGAAATAGTATAGAAAAGCTTTATAGTATAGAAACATTATAGAAAAGTATAATATTATAGAAAAGTATAATAGTACTGTAGTACGTATAGAATTTTTTTAGAATAAGATAATAGTATAAAAAATATATAGAAAAAGATAACAGTATAGAAAAATATAGAAAAGTATAATAGTGTAGTATAGAAAAAGTTACTTACATCTTTCAGGAGTAATACGCTTTACACGTTATTCCTGCCCTTCCCGGGGGTGAGACGGCGGCCAAAAAAATTAATTTCTGAATACTGGTGCGATTAAGATTCGGCGAGGCATTGTATATGTAGAGTGATGATTGGCTTTACTTATAGTATTCGCCGCCTTTCACACACATGGGTAGATGTAGATAGGTGGTTAGTGGAGAGAGAGAGAGAGAGAGAGAGAGAGAAAAAAAATAATATTCATTAACCTGAAATGATAATTACGTACTTTATTTTTAGTCGTACCAATTCTTGTGCTTGCTCCAAAATTAGATAAAAGGGTCGGTTTCAGATCGAGTGATTCAAAATAATTCATACTCTATAGTTACTTTTTTTTTTGGGGGGGGGGGGGAGGGAGTGGAGCGGGGACACGTCATAAAATCCTTGTTATTGTTTCTTATGGCGGTAACGGCAGATCATGCATATATTTTATCACCTACTCACCATACCTTTCTTGCTTCTTTTCAGGTATGTCCATGTGTGATAAAGGCGTAAGGTCAGCATGTCGCCTCAGGTAAGCCGTATGAGCCACCAGTAAGGTTCACCCCTCAGCTTGCACTCGCTCTGCAAAAACCAGGCAACAATAGAGGGCCGGGGGCTGTGCTGGGTCAGAGAGACATGTTGTGTGCGCATGTGTCAACGAGGAGGTCATGTCTGTCTCGTGAGAACGTTCCGCTGTTTTAGCTTATGTCCAGGAAAGGAAGTGGAGAAGGGGAAGTAGTGATAGATTCAAAGCTATTGCAATGCAGGGGATCGAAATCAGTAAAAAAAAGTATAGGAAATTAGTAATGAAAACTTTCTTGACTTGTCACGTTAGCATTCGTATCGAGCGCCGGAAAGCACGAGTTGAGACTGTAGTAGTAGCGGGATTTTTAAGAGAGGAGAGGTGTTGAAGTATGTGCTTGGCATAAAGTACAGACGAGTAGGAGCGGGGGGTAACTTGGCCTTCAGTTATGCCCGCCATGCACTTGTCTGCCTGCCATAATACCCGTTGTGTCACAATATCGAAAGTAACAACAGCTGCCAGGGGAGGACGACGACCCAGCACCACCTTGTTTTTACCCGTCATGCAAGAGTTCATTGGCAGTCGACCTTTTGCAACGAGAGTGTTCATGGCATCCTCTTCTTCCTTCTGCAGCCTACCACTCTCACTTTTCCTCCAACCTGCCCTTCTGACCTCTACTGCAACCTGCTCCTCTCACCTCTCCTGCAACCTGCCCCTCTCACCTCTCCTGCAACCTGCCCCTCTCACTTCTCCTGCAGCCTCCCCCTCTCACTTCTCCTGCAACTTGCCCCTCTCAACTCTCCTGCAACCTGCCCCTCTCACCTCTCCTGCAACCTGCCCCTCTCACCTCTCCTGCAACCTGCCCCTCTCACCTCTCCTGCAACCTGCCCCTCTCACCTCCTGCAGCCTACCCCTCTCACCTCTCCTGCAACCTGTCCCTCTCACCTCTCCTGCAACCTGCCCCTCTCACCTCTCCTGCAACCTGCCCCTCTCACCTCTCCTGCAACCTGCCCCTCTCACCTCTCCTGCAACCTGCCCCTCTCACCTCTCCTGCAACCTGCCCCTCTGACTTCTCCTGCAACCTGCTCCTCTCACCTCTCCTGCAACCTGCCCCTCTCACCTCTCCTGCAACCTGCCCCTCTCACCTCTCTTGCAACCTGCCCCTCTCACTTCTCCTGCAACTTGCCCCTCTCACCTCTCCTGCAACCTGCCCTTCTGACCTCTACTGCAACCTGCTCCTCTCACCTCTCCTGCAACCTGCCCCTCTCACCTCTCCTGCAACCTGCCCCTCTCACCTCTCCTGCAACCTGCCCCTCTCACTTCTCCTGCAACCTGCCCCTCTCAATTCTCCTGCAACTTGCCCCTCTCACCTCTCCTGCAACCTGCCCCTCTCACTTCTCCTGCAACTTGCCCCTCTCACCTCTCCTGCAACCTGCCCTTCTCACCTCTCCTGCAACCTGCTCCTCTCACCTCTCCTGCAACCTGCCCCTCTCACCTCTCCTGCAACCTGCCCCTCTCACCTCTCCTGCAACCTGCCCCTCTCACCTCTCCTGCAACCTGCCCCTCTCACCTCTCCTGCAACCTGCTCCTCTCACCCCTCCTGCAACCTGCCCCTCTCACCTCTCCTGCAACCTGCCCCTCTCACCTCTCCTGCAGCCTACCCCTCTCACTTCTGCAGCCTACCCTCTATAACATCTCCTGCAACTTGCCCCTCTCACTTCTCCTGCAACCTGCCCCTCTCACTTCTCCTGCAACCTGCCCCTCTAACTTCTCCTCCAACTTGCCCCTCTCACCTCTCCTGCAACCTGTCCCTCTCACCTCTCCTGCAATCTGCCCCTCTCACTTCTCCTGCAGCCTACCCCTCTAACTTCTCCTGCAGCCTACCCTCTATAACTTCTCCTGCAACCTGCCCCTCTCACCTCTCCTGCAGCCTACCCCTCTCACTTCTCCTGCAGCCTACCCCTTTCCCCTCTCATCTAGCCTGCCCCTCTCACCTCTTCCTCATTGCCCTCCTCTCCCCTCTCCTGCAGCCTACCTTTGTACCGTATTGCCCTCCTTTACCCTTCAACTACTTTCATGGTCTTCCTTTCCGATCTCTATCTTTCTTCTTCTCTATCATCCTTATATATGATAATGGCGTAGGAGACTCCGCCGTGCCTGACTGTGGCTGTCATCATTAGGGAAACAGACGAGCTCCGGGACGGCCGCCTCACATGCACTCATGGTGGCGCGCGGTTTTAGCGATTGATAGGGGCAGGCATGGTAAGACAGTCATGCAGTCATGATATTATTATATACCTTAAGGCCTCTACCCGAGATTCATTCACCTCACACACAAACTGGATCAGATTTTTTTACTCTCTCTCTCTCTCTCTCTCTTCTCTCTCTCTCTCTCTCTCTCTCTCTCTCTCTCTCTCTCTCTCTCTCTCTCTCTCTCTCTCTCTCTCTCTCTCTCTCTCTCTCTCTCTCTCTCTCTCTCTCTCTCTCTCTCTCTCTCTCTCTCTCTCTCTCTCTCTCTCTCTCTCTCTCTTGCACACCACACAGGCACACACACACACACACACATACGCACACATACACACACACACACGTGCGCGCACACACACACACACACACACACACACACACACACACACACACACACACACACACACACACTTTCCAGCCGTGTAATGTGAGTCACGACGCAGTGGTACGAACTGAAATAAGAATTTGTTTTCTTCCACGCATCAACAACGCACGTGTCTCTTGTGTTATTTCCAATGTTCCTTCTGTCAGTGTTCGTTTCATTTTGATGTATTTAGCGTATTTCCGCGTCTTCTTTCTTTTTTTGTTTGTTATTTCTTAATCTATTCCATATCCTCTTCTATTTAGTTATTTTCATATATATATATATCATTATTATTATTCCAAAAAACATTATAATTGTAATTATCATTATTATTGTTAGTAGAAGTAGTAGTAGGGGAATACTAGTAGTAGTATTTTTTTCAATTATTCAATTTTTTATAATGACAATTCGCATTATTATCATTATTATTATTTGCTTCTCATTTACATAATTTCTTAACTTTTGTTGATTTTTTTTCTGATACAATCCTCTAATCTTCTTTTCCCTAATTTAACTAAATTTTTTGTTTTTACTACTTTCACCGCCTTCTGCCAAGTCGTGCTTTGCCTCATGACTAATGATTGCATCGTTCGCTTTCTAAAAGCATATTCTATGTGTGACCATCCTCCTCATTCCAAATGTATTATATGTTCTCGGCAAGTCTGAATGTTTCTCTTTTCTTTTACATTACCAATTAGAATTCCGCCCTTTTTTTGACGCATTTTCAAGTAACCTCAAAATGACTTTTTTGTATAGACAGTTTCAGATTTAAAGCATTGCTTCTGTTCCTTAAGCACAATGCAGTGTTGATGGATGCAAGTTTTCTCAGAATCACTTAGCATTATACAGCAGGTGTGCTTCCGCGTGTGCCTCTCACTGCTTGCAGGGGTCGCCGCGCCCTCCCTTTCACGTAGACAACAACCTCCCTTCACCACCTTCTTATAGACCGCCTCACCCCCCTTATATAGTAACTAAACCTCATCTCCTTCAACGCCCTGTAACTCAGCCTGTTGTCTGGACAAGTCTTTCACCCTCCCACCTGCCTCCCCTTTCCGCTCCACCCGCACCAGGGCGTTTGTGAACCCCACCACCACCGCTGCGGCAGCTTGAAACTCGTTCACCCGTGCCTCAGTAACACTCCGGCCGTCGTTTGTGGTAGACGTGTGCGTACAGCGAGCGCTTCCCAGGTCGGTGGGTGAGCTCTGTGATCTTGGCTGGTGAGGCGCCGGCTTGAGCGAGAACTTTATGATCAACAAGATTGTGCAGATTGTGACAACTGCTGAACACTGAACTGATTGATTGGATACGCCTGATTAAAGTGTGGAAACATCTATAGTGAAATGGTTGAGATTATTGCTCGTTTGCAGCAGACAAAAGTCGCCTGTTTACCTTTACTGGTGTTTGTTTTTGCTTTGGTGTGTGTTTGTGTGTGTGTGTGTGTGTGTTTTCTGTCTTACATCACCTAATCAAGGTTACAACGTTATGTTTCATTTAGAGTTTGTGTTACATGAACTTGAGCGGCAAGGACCTCAAGGCCGCCGGGGTGTCGAGGTCCTCCCGCTCAGCGCACGGTATGCCTGAGTCCCACACGCGTAACAGTGGTTGTGTCAAGAGGTCAGGTGTTTGCGGTGCCTGATTGCACAGGTGCGGTAGTGGTGTTCCGTTGGTCCCAGTCTCGGCCTCCGGGCCACGCCACGCCCCCACACACGCCCCCACACACACCCGCCGCGCCTTTGCAGTGTGCATTCCCGCCCCGCTAATGAACCTTCACACTACTCCTGAATTATGACCGAAAGGATGGACATGCTACGTCTTTTATCTCTCATATTTATCTAGTCATTTGTTGATTTACTTGTCTATATATTTGGTCATTTACATATTTATAAATTTATATATTCTCATAAGTTTATGTTAGAGGGTATTTTTTTTGCCACAAGATACGATGAAGTTAATGGCGCGGATTAGATAGTTTGATGTTCTCATTGATGCCCATCTTAATTTTGAGTTACTACCAAATATGAATGGATGATGTTGTTCATCTTTCTTTATTACGCTCAACCGCGTGTATTTATATCATTAAGGTTTTGTTTGATTAACTACGGATGGGGATCATGGCTAGTTATGTTTTGATCGGTTCTTTTTCCTTTGACGTATAGACTAGGTTTTTAATATAATCAGTCCCCTTTCCAACTCCCTTTTCTTTGACCCTCGATTAGACTTTGGGTGCATTGGCAGTTCCTAGTTTACCATGAGTTTGGATTAGACTATCAAATTATTCATCGGTATCTTCCCTCTGTCTCTCCCTCTAAGAAAAGATGTTAGTTAATTGATTACATGGCACTCCGGCTAGGGAATCAGAGTAGGTGTTATCTGAGACCACTCAAGGCATTTGTAGCGGTATAGGTACAGAGAAGTATGTTCCTCACAGTTATGTAATGTGATTGTTATTCCCTCCTTCCTGTCACGTAGAAAGGTTAAAGTCGTGGTTACAGTTACTTCGTTAAGATTACTGTGTATCATAATGCCGGATTAGAGGAATTAACTTAATTAAAACTTAGAGCTTACCGTGGCGTCAAGGGTGGTCGTGATAGAGGAGACTAACGCGAAGGTCATGAGAAGAACGGGGCGTGGCGGGGAGCTAGAGGGGCGTGGTGGACGGGTGGTTTGTGTTATGAGTAAATACTGGTCTGTCTCCATCCTGCCAGCTGTGTCGACCTCCACATTCCACACTGTGTAAATTTGTCTGTTATATTGCTCGTGTGATGTTGAAAGAAATGTCCCGTCTTCATATTATGTTATGGGCTTCTACTCTTTATCAGTGAGGGTGATGCGGTGTATGTGTTGGTACCGTCAATAACACTATAGTCACCACTGCACTAATGTCGCCAGGCGCCATATATTTCGAATTTTAGCATCACTACAGATTTGTATGTGCCACTAAAGAGGCATGCACAGTAGTTTATATTATGTACGTACAGTACGTGTCCAGTGACACATACAGGTCTGTAGCGATGCTAAAATTCGTAATATTCGCCTGTAAAATTCGACTGGCGACATTAGTGCAATGGCGACTATAGTGTTGTTGACGGTAGCGATAACACGGTGCTCTACATCGTCAATTAGGGGTCAAGTGTTGCTGTGTGTAGGTACTGTTGCCTGTGTATAGTGATGTAAAGTTATTCTTATCACTCTTATCTTCTACAGACAGCGATAAGGAAAAGTCTTGTATATTAGCTTATCTATCAATTACTTAATATGCAATGGTGCCAACGGTTATTTTTCTTGCAGTAAATATTGGACAGTATTCATATGGGTTTAAAAAGACAGCGGAGGACGGGAGATACAGAGGCGTTAGATTCTTCGTAATTAATGTGTATATGTCGGTTGACTTGCGTAGTGCGACACAGGGACGGTTAGTTGGCTGTAGGAGAGCAAATGAACCCCCTTGATGCATGACTCACTCTGCGGGTCTTGAGTGATGGGGGTGGTGGTGTGGTGGGGAGGGAGGGCATTAGTGGGGATGGCAATGCGATACCCGGGCGTGTGTGTGTGTGTG
>JACEEZ010018107.1:355000-375000 GCA_016584305.1 Chionoecetes opilio
GTTCCCCATCCCCTTGTTCAAAGAAGACAGTAACAACCTGTGCTGTCAGCGGAATCCAACCTTTGCCGGCTTGAACTCGCGACATGCTGAACAGCAGGCGGGGATGCTTCCATTAGATCATAAAGGCTGTGTGTCTATGTGTGTGTGTGCGTGTGTATTTATTTTTCTATATGTATTTACCTATTTGTATATCAACATGATTGAGTCAAGCTCGTAATATCCTGTCTTTTGATATCCAATTCACATATTTTCCTTTAAATATATGTATGCTGATCACACGCGACGTCCTCTCGTAGTGCATTCCATTGATCTGTTGCTCTATTTGGAAATCTGTACTTCTGTATATCTTCATCTCCTCTTTTGTTACATTTCCTGCTGTGTCCTCCTAGCGTTGTGATCCCTCGTTGAAATAAGTCTGCTGTATCTATTTATTCTTTTTCGGTTACACATTAATTTTTGTATAGCATAATCGTGTCTTCTTTATTGTCTTTCCTCCAGATTTCGTAACCTTAATTTGTCCGCAGTCTTGCTTCATAGCTTAAACCTCTGAAGGTTGTTACCCATCTTGTTGCAGCTCTCTTTACTTTCTCTAGTTTCATAATATGTTTCTTCAATGTGGGTTCCATACCACTACCGCATATTCCAATGTGGGTCTTATGAATGATGTTATAATTTTTCTTACCATCTATTCATCTACATTATGTGAAGGCTATTCTCATATATGCCAACAGTGCATACATACTCTTCACTTTCTCATGTATGTGATCCTCTGGTGTTGGTTTCTTATTCATTACTACATCAAAATCTCTCGTTTTCTAATTCTTTCAGTATGTTATTTCCTAACTTAAACTTCCACTTTGGTCTTCCAGCACTTTTGCCAAAATTGATAACATGGCACTTATCTGCATTAAACTTAATTTGCCATTTGTCTCTCCAGTCATTCAAATTATCCAAATCATCCTGCAATTACTTGCAGCATTCTTAATTCTTAACAGGTTTTTTTTTTTTTTGTGTGTGTGTATATGAGTGTGTGTGTGTGTGTGTGTGTGTGTGTGTGTGTGTGTGTGTGTGTGTGTGTAAGGCTGGGGGCTGTAATCACCTTTCCCCAAGGATAAAGTGAAGAGCTATTGTTGCACCGACAGAATGACAATTTGCGAAAATTGACGGATCAATAGAGTTACATGATTTGGACGTTGTTTCCTTATAATGAGAGAGAGAGAGAGAGAGAGAGAGAGAGAGAGAGAGAGAGAGAGAGAGAGAGAGAGAGAGAGAGAGAGAGAGAGAGAGAGAGAGAGAGAGAGAGAGAGAGAGAGAGAGAGAGAGAGAGAGAGAGAGAGAGAGAGAGAGAGAGAGAGCATTTAGTTGTCACAATTAACCTATGACACCCTCAGGGCAAGGAGGGAAGGTAGCCAGAAAGAGCCTATGAATTACCATGATAAGATTGTTGCAAGAAATCGTAGGATTTAGATCAGTTAAATTATTGGTGTAATGAATGGCAGATGGAGTTTAATGCAGACAAACGTCATGTTATCAATTTTTGAAAAGCTGATAGAAGACAAAAGTGGGTGTTTAAGTTAAGAAATAACATACCAAAGGAGTCAGAGAAAATATGATTTGGGTGTAATGATAAATATGAAAATAACACCGGAGACATACATGAACATACATATGTCATAGGACATACATGAAAAATGAGAAGCATGTATGCATAGTTAGCAAATGTGAGAGTATAGCTTTTACATATGTAGATGAAGAGATGGTGAGAAAAACTATAACATTATTCACAAGACCCCCATTAGAATATGCGGCAGTGGTATGGAACTTGTATTTAAAACAAAATTATCATGATGTACCAGAGAGAGTAGAAGGAGCAGCAACATGATAGGTGCTGACCCACAGAAAGTTAAGCTTTGAGGAAAGGTTGGAAAAGTTAAGAGTTCCAAGCTGAAGAGAAACATTATGAAAAATAGATGCAGAATACTGATTTTAATTAGGAAACACAACGTTAAGAAGACACAGCGAGAACCTGAATAAGAGGAGATAGGATATGTAAAAGTACACTTTTCCAAATACAGCAATAGATCAATGGAATGCACTACCAGAGGAAGTGTGTGTAAACAGCATACATAAATCTTAAGAAGTAGTATGAACATTTAAAAGACGGGACATTACGACCTTGACTCAAATCACACACACACACACACACACACACACACACACGCACGCACACACACACACACACACACACACACACACACACACACACGCACACGCACACGCACAATCACACACTTGACTATATATATACTAAGCAGGAGGCACTTGAGGTTGACAGATGGTGACGTATTTCTTATCGAGTTACTTTTAACCTGTCAACCGGCTTCAAAACATAACATCCCAGACATAGTACTACAAAGAATAACATTAGCGTCAGGTGTCATAATTTATACTATATAATAGAAGTAAACAAAATTGATTAAAAATAAACTGGAAAAGTCACGGTGTCAAGTACAGTTTCATGATAACGCATGCAAAGAACTCGAGAAATTTATGTAGAGAAGTGAAACAGTAGAAACCGTGTCCGGCCTTCGTTTTTTTCCTTGACGCTCTCTCTCTACTCGCTCTAATGACCGGCGTTGTTGTGAAGGCGACGGGGCTTTTATTCCGACCTGCAACGAGCCTCTTCCCATGTGTGTGTGAGTGAGTGCGAGTGTGAGAAAGAGAGATAGAGAGAGGGAGAAAAAATTTAAATAACTATAAGACAAAATTAGTACGGTGACAAGTGGGAGAGGCACCTCCTCATCCTCTAATGGAGAGTTGATGCAGACAGGTGTTCAGATAAGTGTCACCTGCTGTCAGATTTTAACACTTTTCTCTGACCTCCATTAGCAGTGTTTTAGCATTGAACCCCGTCACGTGCAAGCATGTAAGCGTGCGACAGAACACCGACCCACTACTGAACCACAGGCATCCCCACAGCCACCCAACTGAATGTGTGCGTGAGAGAGAGAGAGAGAGAGAGAGAGAGGAGAGGGTGGGTTGTGGTGTGGTGTGTAGTACTGGCACAGTATGTGGAGGCATGTAAAGTGAAGGACGACCTCATGTATTGTAATTATTTTACGTGAATGTCAGTTTCCTGCGTGAAATTCTTCGGTTGATCTAGTATACTATATACGAGTAGAAGGCACCTCATAGATATGTCTTGCACATAACTTTTTACTGCTCGTGTTAAACAATTAAATTATAGATATGTTAATATGCGAGATTAGGAGATATTTCATTAAATTTATCTTGTATTCAGTACAAAATATTTTATACATAAACATTACAGATTTCTCAAAACTAGATTAAAAAAAATCATGTATATCATACATCCGTGCACTACATTGTCACATACGCATGCAAAATAGAAGATTGAGGCCACAAGCCAGGGTAATCTCGAACATAAAATGACATGGCTAGGAGAGGTATACCATGTCAAAACAAATGAAATTTTTCCTTCTGACAATAGGTCTTGTTCGCAGGAAATGCAGTTCGTGATTCAATTATTGAGTTTCACGGATGAGTGGTTGCGGGTTCTGGGGGAAGGGGAAGGAGGGAGGAAGGGAGATAGTGCCGTGACTTCAACTAACTAGATTATTGTTCTCCTTAGGTCGTTGTTGCTAGTCACGACCTTGTTCCGGTCGTTTTTTGTGCAAAAGCGATCGATGAACATCTTGAGTCTGATGGGAATGGGAACTGTTGCGGCGGGAGTCACTTTAGCTGAGTTATAGGAGTCCGGCCCGGTGTATAGGATGAAGGGCAATATACGATAGGCGGTATATAGGATAGGACGACGAAGCTTTCTCGTGCTAAGGTGGCGTTTTAATTGTGTCATTATCATCAGAAGTCTTATCATCATTATTATCATGATTTGCTGCTGCTTCTGACAACTTCCCTATTTTTGCAAGTGAGAAGCATCCACATATGAGCACTGGACAACAATTGGGTCTTGAGTACATTCGTGAATATCTAATATAATAGCCTGCATACTATATAATTATATTTATTTTCAATATTGCGATCGCTCCTATAAGCACACATGTCGCTCTCTTGCCGGGGCGCGCCGTCCCCTCACGCCAAGGCACGCGGCCACCGAGGCGCTGAACCCCGCAAAATATCGTTCCATTCCCTCACACATGTATCTTTCGTTTTTTTTTCTTCACGTTATTGGTGTGCGTTTTCTCCCGCCATGACACTGCGGACTTGCCTGCGCGTCGAACTGCTCGTTCAGCGGAGGCGACGAGCGGCTGTGCCAGTTTTCTAGAGATTTGTGGCGGAAGCGTCGTGACGGAATGCCGGCGACTTGCTCTTTGGGAACAGAGGGCTTCATTATGTCGCGATGAGCCGAGCGTTCCATAGCAAAAGTAAAATTTGAAGTATAGAAACGGAGGAAGATGGAAAGAAAATAAGTGCTGTGTAACGTCACTGTCATGGAGAAATGAAAGATAAATGAAACAGTATAATGGTGACTTCTGTAAGGATTGGAGAGACAAAAAGAGAAAGTGTACCATGAAACGTGTTGATGGTGACACTTGTAGTCTTTGGGAAAGAGAATGTATAGACTGACTGTTGATGACTTTGATAGTTCTCCAAACGTGAAGGGAGGAACTTTGTAGTGGTTGGCAGCCCAGCGATGGGAGGATGGCGTGTGTATACCAACGGTGTTAGTCGGTATTATCGTAGCCGGGAGAAATATTAAGGTGGAAGAGGGTGGTGTGTGTGTGTGTTTGTGTGTGTGTTGACAGGCGGCCGAAGAACCATAACTGATAATGACCTAAAGTGAGAGTAATTGCAGTCTTAAAATCCGTAGTTATGGCTGCAGCAATAGTAATAGTGATGGTGGTGGTGGGGATGGTGATGGTGATGGTGGTGGCGGTGATAGTGGCAAGTGTGGTGCCGAGGATAATTAGTAATGTTAGTGGTGACGAGGATAATTAGTAATGTTAGTGATGCCGAGGATAATTAGTAATGTTAGTGGTGCCGAGGATAATTAGTAATGTTAGTGGTGACGAGGATAATTAGTAATGTTAGTGATGCCGAGGATAATTAGTAATGTTAGTGGTGACGAGGATAATTAGTAATGTTAGTGGTGACGAGGATAATTAGTAATGTTAGTGATGCCGAGGATAATTAGTAATGTTAGTGGTGACGAGGATAATTAGTAATGTTAGTGATGCCGAGGATAATTAGTAATGTTAGTGGTGCCGAGGATAATTAGTAATGTTAGTGGTGCCGAGGATAATTAGTAATGTTAGTGGTGACGAAGATAATTAGTAATGTTAGTGGTGACGAAGATAATTAGTAATGTTAGTGGTGCCGAGAGTAGGCTTGTGTAGGTCCTCTCTGCTAGGCCTCTTCCTACCTTCCCTTTGGAGTGTGACGAGCGGATGTTTCCTCCTCCAGTGGCTCATCAGATTTCCGCTTTGCTTCTGTTTTCTCCCTTCCATTTGTATCATGTGTTTGCTTATAAGAGTCCTTCCACTCTTAGTTACTTGTCGTTCCTTTCTTATCGTCCTCTTTCCCTCGCCTTTTATCCTTTAATTATTTTGATATGCTCTTCTCGGTGATCTGCTGAACCGTGATATAACCCTAAGTATTTCCATTAAGTTTTAGCATTCCTCTTTTTGTCATAATTTCATTCATCTACTGCAAATGTTCATTGTAATTCTCAGTTATTTTTATTTTCGTCTTCGTTGACTTCCTCTTCCTCCTCTTGTAAAACCCAAGAGCCGTCGCCTTCGGTATGTTGCGGCGGCGTAACCATGACCAACACAGGTTCAAGGTCACCTCGAGGAGCAGGAAGAGAGCAAAAAAATGGAGATGAAAGACCGGAATCTAAACACGACAAAACATTACAACAACAGGAAGACGCCAATAACTGGGAAGGGGGAAAAAAAAGGCGTGAAACGTAGTGATACGTACGTACGTCTTGAGGAAATGAGTGGAGGGGGGGTAAGAGGGTGGGGTGAAAGAGACGCGTGCCATGTGTTTCCACTTAAGAAATTTTCCTGATTTTAAGGAACTGGTCTTGTACAGCACGATGAGGAATTTTCTCAGGAATTTGTATATTATAAGGAATTCCTGCTTTCGACAACTCTCCAATGGTCTCAAATATGTATAGTTTTCATCCAGAGAGTGGTTATGTAGTTGTTAGCTTTCGTTAAGAATACTGAAATCTAAAAAGAAGGTAAATTTTGCGTATTTATTTTTCATGTGCCATTCGAATAAAAGCAGATTCACTAAAGTTATACATTCTTTTTGTTCACAACACAGGAATGTAGGTTGTGAATATTGTATTGCCTACTTTAGCCCAGTGAAAATGTTCATCATAATGCTGCTAGAAGTCTAGAACCAACGTTTCCGTAAAGATATTGAACTTGTAGATTTTTTTTATCGTAGTGTTTGTTTGTGTGCTATGGAAAGTTTTGATCTTTTATTTTTCTAGGTGTTTTGCTATATCGTGTACCTTATGGATCTCTACTTTTATACAAGAAAAAAATATGATGAAAGCTCAACCACAAAAATAATATACTTTTCGGATGCTGGATTACAGATTTGAAGTTACTTCCATGTTCTTCATGAAAACAGAAGTGGATTCATTTATTCGTAAAGCTTTTACGAACTGCTGAATAGAAAGCCATTGAATTGTCCACATTCTACTAATTATTTGATTTACTAACAAATAAGATTTTATAACCCCACAATCAAACTTATGTTTTAAGTTGAATGCCTTTTGAATGATTTTATCAAGTTTATTGTCGAGAGGAAATACATTTTTTTATTGTCAAATGTTATTCTTTTATTTTTTGTTTGTAATACACACAAACCTCGATTTCCCGGACTAATAGGGGGGAGCACTGGTCCGGGAACTGCAAAAGTCCGGGAATCGCAAGTAAAAAAAAAAAAAAAAAAAAAAAAAAAAAAAAAAAACAAGTCCGATGCCATTACCCACCCCCGGACGTTTATCCTAGTCTAGTATTTACTGTCCGGCAACCGACAATATCAACTACCCCGCCGCGGACTTTTATGTCCGCTGAGCATGCAGCCACCTGGCGGGAGGCAACAGAAAGTGTTCAATAGTCTCAAAGAGACATTCCTGCACCAGGGGCAGTGGGGGTCAGGGGACTAACGGAGGCTGTGCAGGTGAACCGTGAGTGTCGTGTGCCCAAATGTAAACAATACGACCGCTGAGCATGCTGTCACCTGGCGGGAGGCAGCAGAAAGTGTTCAATAGTCCCAGAAATGTTCTTGCATCCAGGGGCAGTGGAGTCAGGGTGACTGGAGCTGTGCAGGTGAACCGTGAATGTAGTTGCCCAAATGTAAACAAACGACCGTGAGCATGCTGCCACTGGCGTGAGGCGCGGACACTGACCAGGGGTGACAAGAGACGCTCGGACCGCCGGACAACTTGGTCAATTTACGAACAGGAACAGGCATTTCGACGGGGGAAAAAAAAAAAAAAAAAAAAAAATTGTCCGAGATTGACATATCCCCAGACCTCGGATTTTGTCCGGCAAATCCGATATCCGGGAAATCGAGGTCCGGGAAATCGAGGTTTGTGTGTAGTAGTAGTAGTAGTAGTTGTTGTTGTTGTTGTTGTTGTATCAGCAGCAGGAGCAATGACTACAAGATCTATAGAAACCTCGCGATTTGTGATATCATTGTCGTGCCCGTTTAACCACCCGTCTTCCCACAGACCTGCAGCTGGCGGCGGAATTGGGCAAGACACTGCTCGAGAGAAACCGCGAGTTAGAACAGAGTCTGAAGCAACAGCAAGCAGTGATTGACGACCAGCTACAGGAAATTGAGGTGAGGATGAGAAAAAGTGGACGAGATAAGTGAAGAGAAGTTAAGATGAAAAACGAAAAGAGAGAGAGAGAGAGAGAGAGAGAGAGAGAGAGAGAGAGAGAGAGAGAGAGAGAGAGAGAGAGAGAGAGAGAGAGCAACGAAAGATACATAAGAATGCTCATCAATTCCGTACCTTTTGGCCCGGTTTCCTCTGGAGATGAAGAACTGTGGCCTCTTGTCGGTATTCGATCGGTTCTGCTCCGGAATAGTACTACTTCAAACAAACAAAAAAGTAGAATGGGGTAATGAACTACTCACGTGTCTTAACCAATTAGTTTTCACCTTTTTTGGTGGCTTTTTTTTTATGCACGGAGCGATGGCCTTTCCTTCCCTCCCCCTTCCCTCCCTGGGTCTCCTGTTGACCGGAAGTGCGCTGGTCCGTGATGGTGAAACTTTTGAGGCGATGACACCGACACTGCAGTCCTCTTTGCCTCTCCCCCTGCACCGCCGCATCTTATACTTGCTGCGCCGAGCTGACACACATTCCGAAGTGTTCTAGCCATTTAACTGAATAATTTTGCACTTAATGCCATAGTGGTCCAGATCAGCCCTCTCTCCATATACTTACTCCTATTAAGGTATATACATTTTTTTTCTTCATCATAAATCAGAATTTACCTCCAACATAAAGAGACTGAAGCAATGAGCAGAAGTATAAGATCGCGTGGAAGTAGTCTACATCCGCCAGCCAATTGATAAGATTGTCGCATGATCATTATTACGGAGTTAATGGCACATGAATAATGGCGTGATTAATTAAATATTTGCTCTACGTACTGTTTATTCTCTCTCCTCTCTCTCTCTCTCTCTCTCTCTCTCTCTCTCTCTCTCTCTCTGTGTGTGCGTGTGCGTGTGCGCGCCGCGCGCGGTGGCCACAGAAACCCCTGACCACTGGTCCCATGCATGTATCTCGCCGCGTCCGTCAGAGACTGCAGCACAGGCGCAGCAGTAGTTCGTCAGGAGTAAAGTATCAGTGTGCTGTATCGGTACGAGATGTGATGATTATTGAACATCATGGTTAAGCACGACTTCTGCGGTGAGCTAGGAAAAATAATAAATACATTATCGCAACATGTATACAAATTATGATAAACTGTAAGTACTGTATTTCGAGACCAGTTCATTAGAATATCATATGATTTTTTGCAACATTTCGCAATGCATTCTTATATAAGACAGCGCTATTATAAAGAATGCTGCCAAATTTGTAAGTCAGGAAAACTCTGCAAGGCACCACTTTCATGGTTGGAACACACCGCAACACATGAAAGTAGTGGAAGTACTACCAACCACCGGGTTAGCAGAAGGGCGAGATGTGCCAGCTGTGCACAATGCACATGCGTTGGACTTGTACATAAATGTGCGGCATGTGTTTGTATGCGTGCGTGTGCCCTGAATTTTCGTGAAGCTTTGATACGGTCCATGGCTTTACCATGCACTGACC
This sequence comes from Chionoecetes opilio, assembly GCA_016584305.1. Lineage (NCBI taxonomy): Eukaryota > Metazoa > Arthropoda > Malacostraca > Decapoda > Majidae > Chionoecetes > Chionoecetes opilio. The sequence continues at coordinate 364,335 of JACEEZ010018107.1, forward strand.
TAAGCGTCCGTGTTACTATATTTGAATTAATCCTCTCGGGGCCCAGCCGCCCAGGCACCGTCACACCTGAACTTTGGACGCCCAGTAGGAAGCACAATGTTGCTGGATACATTCAAGTTTCAACTCCCTGCGCGTCTGTGCTAGGTAGGCAACGCAAGACGCCGAGGGGAAGATCAACAAAACGAATCACATTATTTCATTCTTTGTTAGCTAAGTGTGGATTTGAAACCAAATAATTTATTATACATTCACAGAGGACGAATGCGTTATCTATTAGTGTGCTGTACAAGGGAGACTCGTATAGCTACAGGTGGTCATTTCAGGGTCATATGTATTACTAAAAAGTAGGCCCGGTATTTATAATAAGGCTATGGGATTCCCATAAGGTTCGACATAACATAAAGTTGCCCATAAGATCTCTATGTTATGGAGCAAATTTCCGCCATAGCTATGGGTCTAGCAGTTCCTGCTGACATAACTTCCCGCTAAACGTAGCATTTACATTACCCTAAAATGTCTCTTAGATCATGAAATAACGCTTGAAATCACTAAAATATGAGCAGTAAACTATGTGAGAACCTTACGAACTGAAAATAAAGCAATATTAAAGGATTAATTCATATATACGTGTAAATAAGATCCCGTAGAAAAGATTTACGCGGGGAACGATGTAAACACTTGTCTCTCTCCTCCCTATAAATAATATGTTATATCTCCACAAGTAATGGTAGAAGGGTGACGGAAGGAAACACAACAGATAAACCACGTAGTACAGAAGGGGAAAGGGGCAAAAGCCAGGGAGGGAGTGATGGCCAGGCAGATACGGCAGTATACATATAGCTAGGTAGATATACTGCCGTATCTGTAGCTACGTATACTGCCGTATCTCTGCCTGATCATCACTTCCTCCCTGGCTATTGTTTCTTTCTCCTCCTTTACTACATGGTTTAACTTGTGTGTATCCTTCCGTCACCCTTCCGCCATTACATTTGGAAATATGATGTTATTTGGTAAGTTTCTAGCATTTGCCCATACTCTCCCCCTTGCCCCAAACAAGCTTGGGGACCTGTGTTAATGCGGGGTTTGAGGGTGGGGACTAAATAATGCGTCGAAAACACGTATTTTTAGAGTTGTGTAGGAGTCAAAATGACCTATATCTAAGGTACTTTTCCCTAGATATGGGAAATTTACCTAACCTTCAAGCTCCGAGATTACAAGGCCCCCCTCGTAATCTAACCTAACCTAAGCAAATTAAACCTACCTCCTAGCGAGGGGCTCTGCCCCCCTTGACCCCTGATAATCTATCCTAACAGCGATAATCACCCGATAATCTATCCTAACTTAGCGATAATCACCCGATAATCTAACCTAACCTAATGGGCCCCTCGACACCCCCGGTAACCAAATTTTGTTTTATCTTGCTTCTTAATGGGAGGGGTGGGGTGGACTCGATACTCCGGTCATTCTGTTTGTGAGGATCGTCAGCAGGTCCACACGTTTCTTGACTGAAGAAATTCAGTCAATTTTCCCTAGTCTAGGGAATTTTTACGCCACTACCTAACTCAATAACTATGTGGTTGCAACGCACATTTTGTACCCCAGCCAACTATCCCGCATATCCCCCAAGGTGCCCAAACTTGTTTTGAGGGAGAGGGGGGAGTATGGGCAAACTACAACAATACCTGTTATTTATAGGGAGGAGAAAGACAAGTGTTTACGTGCGTCTCACTCTTCTTCCTCTTGTGACCTGCATCGCCTCTGCTTTTCTTCCCTTGCCGTGGACACTTTCCAATGAGGATTTGGCTTTAGTTAGAAGGTTAAAACGTGGAGTTAGGTTAGGTTAGTGAATCTAAAGGTGGAGTTAGGTTAGTGAATCTAAAGGTGAGGTTACGTTACATTAGGTTAGGTTAGTGAATCTAAAGGTGGGGTTAGGTTACTTAATTTCATGTCATATACGCTTCTTACTAAAAACATTTGATATCTCCAAAAGTAATGATTTGCGACAGAAACTCATTGAGAGTTTCTTAGAATCCATTAAGGTAACCAGAAAGCAAACTCCCAATTGTGTAGGTAATTCTGGTCCTAGTGTAAAAAATTAACCTTGTTTCCAAGTATTACATTTTTGTTTTTCCGGAAGTAATATCTCCACTACGTGCTGAAGCTGAAATGATAGCCCTCCAGAAGGTAGATATGACTGCGTAGGTAAAACAAATCTTTACCTTCATTTCTGCCAAAAACAAGAGCAAAATTTATTATAAACATCAATACTAAATAGAAAATAATAATGCCTTGAAAAAATGTTGTCAAATAAACAATGAAAACCCTTTATTCATCCTTTTCATCTATTAGTAGAAGTGGAACTGTCGTCGAAAATTTCCGTTGGCGAGAATTCTCGATTGTTGTCTCGCACAGAATTTGGGTACACGAGAGTATTACCATGGACTGCCTTGAGCAAGCATTTTCCCTGGTCCACTCCAGCTGCTCATGGTCATCACTGCAGCAGCTGCACTGCTCAGTGCCTGCTGCATCTTGCCAGTGGCGAGGAAACAATCATAATGTTATTATAATTTTCATTCCCGCTGTCAGTGTATGGTTCCTTTTTTATTTACTCTGGAGGAATGCATTTACGAGAGTGACATACATAATTCCCTCATGGTTCAGCCGATACCTCTTGACAAGTTCTTCGTCATTCACTTAGCCGAGAACGTCTCTTCTGGCACGAAAATGCCTGAGTTGGCGCTGACGGAAGAGTTGTTTTGCTGCCATGTTGACGGCTTATGTCAACATAAGGATCCTTATGGGACCTCCGGACATCCCCTAGCGCTTATGGGCAACTTTATGGGAAAACACGAGCACTTATGGAATTTTCGGTGACTTATGGCGAACTTCGCCATTTTGTCCGCTTATGGGAAACCCATAAGCTATTATAAATACGGGCCCAGGATTTTCTATCAGTAGGAAACTCGGCCATTACTGAATTAATTGTTCCATTATTCGTGTATGCTTTTATTAATTGGTTCTTTCTCCCAGTATCTGAGCAAGCAAACGGCTGCACTGCGAGAGGTTAATGACTCGCGCCTTCGCATCTACGAGCAGCTAGAGGTGTCCATCCAAGACCTTGAGAAAAGCAATCAGCGGCTGTCAGCTGAAGGCGCTGTAGACAAGAGAAAGATTAAAAGGTTTGTCAAGCACAACCAGGGAACTTGGTGATTAGTATGTTCATGAAGTGCAGTGTAGCTTTTGTTATTATAGGTGCCTTGCACGTGACGTCACAGCCCTTGTTGTGACTGCGACAGGCGCGGGAGATGCGAGCTGGAGGACTAACAAACTCCACTTGCCGCCCGTGTTTGCCAGCTTATGGTAATTTTCCACTACCAAATATATGTTTATCAGTATAAAAGATATACTGTCATCTTCGGAAATGTTTGTTATATAATATTATCAAATAAAAAACCGTAAAACACACTAAAGAAAGGCCATTCTGAGACTCAAGAAATATGCATAAACTTAATATTCACCAACTCCAGCTCCCATTTAATATTTTGCGAGAAAACTTTTTACATGGAGAATATCAATAGAAGCGGAATTTCATAAGCTTTCCATTGATATATTTAGTTTTCTGATAAATAAATTAGAACCATGCATAAATTAGCGTTAACTAAATAAATAACATCATGAAATCGGGAAATTTTTCCCGATTGATGAGGTTATTTATTTAGTTAACGCTAATTTATGCATGGTTCTAATTTATTTATCAGAAAACGAAATATATCAATGGAAAGGTAATGAAATTCCGCTTCTATTGATATTCTCCATGTAAAAAAAATTCTCGCAAAATATTAAATGGCGAAGAGTTTAAGTGAATATTAAGTTCATGCATATTTCTTGAGAGTCGCATAATGGCATTTCTTTAGTGTGTTTTATGGTTTTTTATTTGATGATAATATAGAACAAAAATTTCGGAAGATGACAGTATACCTTTTATACTGATAAACATATATTTAGTAGGTGAAAAGTACCATAAGCTGGCAAACACGGGCGGCAAGTGGAGTTTTTGTCCTCCAGCTCGCTCCGACGGGCGGCATTTGGCTTGAAGACGGTGGCATTTGGCTTGAAGACGCTAGATCGTGACGTCAGTGCAAGGCACCTATTACAATAATTATTATTGTTACTATTATTTTTTTTTTTTTTTTTTTTTTTATCGTTATCCAGGTAGAATTGCAGTATTATTTGATGTCAGGATAACATTTCAGCATTATTCTCATTATCATAACTATTTTGGAATCAAGTGATAAAGTGATGGAGGCCTTAACCCGAGAACTGAGGCAGGGGTCAAACACTCCCTTCCTCAGTGCGGCAATCCTGCCAAAAATACCTCTGCAAATTGTTATGAAATGCACATTAATGTATTGGAAAGGCCTCGCAGTATCCCACAGTGAACATGTGTACAAATTGTCACGTGGTTACGGCTCTGTTACTCCAACGCACCCCTCCGCACCGCTCACCTTATCATGGTTCGGTAGCCCTGCTAAGCCCTCTGCTGTACGGAGTCTTCTTCTTTCCACACTGTCACAAAATATACAATAATACAAAACACTTTTGTTCTTCGAATTCTGTCACAATGTTTTTCTAATTGAAGTATTTCCACATGATTGAGTTAATCTTGCTCCATTACAAAGTATATTTTATCATACATATCCGAGACTTTGTGGGTAGTGTATCATTATACAGGAGAACCTCGTTTATCCGGCACCCACGGGGGGGAGCGCATACCGGATAACTCATTTTGCCGTTGTTTTGAGAGTTACTCTTATGGAATCGCCCAAAATCCCTTTTTTTTTTTTTTTTTTTTTTTTTTTTTTTCCCCCATCACAAGGAACCGGCCAAGGGCACAACAAAAATGGGTAACACAAAGCCCGCTTAGTTGCCAGTCCCTATAAAGAAGACAGTAAGAGAATAAAATAAAAAAGTGGGGTGAGCCAATTTAGTTCGGGAGGTGTCTTGTTACTCTTCTTTTGAAAAGATGTAAGTCATAGGAAAGTGGACAAATAGAAACAGGAAGAGAGTTCCAGAGTTTATCAGTAGAAAAAACGAAAAAAACAAAAACAAACGGAAAAAAAAAAAAAAAAAAAAAAAAAAAAAAGCCTGGGTCGATTAGTGCCGTTGTTTTGAGGCTGCCGTTGTTTTGAATGCCGGTTAAACGAGGTTCTCCTGTAATTATGTTTGAGGCAACATCAAGAGAGGAATTTTTTCCTCTAGATGTGCAAGAGCAAGCAAAAAATAATGTATTACCATTTTGAGATTAATTTTGATAGCATTTAAGCAAAATGAGAATTACCACAATAGTTATCATAATTGATAACAGTCTTATTGTACCTGGTCATTTGACAGTTTGTCGAGTACTGTAGAGTCACTTGAGTTGCGGTGCGATGACCTCCAGAAGAGCTTGGAAGAGGCAAGAGCCAAAGTACAGCAGCAGAACCAGCAGCAGCAGCGGGGCCGCAACAAACGCAAGTCCCTCATCCTGGAAGAGCAAAGTGTCCGGCGCTCCCAGTCTTGTGAGAACAACCAGCAGGTGAGATACACGGGATCAATGAATTTGCCCTTTTGGCACAATAGTGATGCATTAAAAGATGGTATGTGGAAATGTAAAGCATTACTTATACATTATATATACTTATTATTATTTATCAAATATTAGATATATTTATTAAATACTACCGTAGATATCAACCAAAAACTATGACATGGCTATGGACTAGACAAGTGAAATGTACCTTTGCATAATGTATGTGTTATATAATACAATGGTAGTCCAACTGCCAGGGTCTGATTAGGACAAGTGACACTTTGCTAGTTTGTCTCCTTCCTCCTGCTGATGGCTGGTGTGAATACATTCCCGAGTCCTTGGACTGCATGAGGTTGGTAGATGAAAAGCCCAAAAGTTCTTTAGAGCCGAGGAAGCGGACTCATACCAGTCTCATGTATCAGCTAGTATATACTCTGCGGGACTGCACCATTACCTTTTCCAGTTCAGTTTCTGTATATTGATAACAGATAACATTATTGATAACAGTGATTTGAATGAGCGTTTTGTCCTTTATTCTTAGAAAAATTTGTATCATTGATTATATTTACGAAACTGAACATACTAATCAGATTCATACATATGCAACTCTATCTCTGGTCCTCAATTTGTTCCACACTTCTAGGTATTACATGACTTTCTTGTTATACAGCAATCATACATGAAAATTTGAGGCTCATCTCTCACATATAGATTTCTTGTCCTGTTGCATATATCACACCGACAATATCAAAGAGATATCAGCAGCTTTCAACTTGCTATTAGCATACATTATAGAGAACAAGATAATGTAGCCTTCCCCTTCTTTACTGTGCCCTCTCATTCCCATGTACTACAGGAAGAGGAGGAGGAGGGGAAAGAGGTAGAAGAGAAGAATATGGGTCAGGTTCAGGTAAATTTCCAGGCATGATCCATTGCCCTTCCCTGCATCCCATTTATGTGTTGGTCTAGTTTTTCAAAGTTATAAATATATAATTCCCTATGTAGTTATTTCTTTGTTTCATGAACACCCAATTTTTATCTGGTTCTTTGATTATCTGATAGCATGATATATTTATCTTCAAACTACAAGTAGACTGTAAGTTGGAAACTTTTTACCATAGAATTTGTGTTTTCAAAGCTTTCACATGATTGGATTATTTAATGGAATTTCACTTTCTTTTTTCTAAATACATCAATATGAATCAATCAGAAATGTTCATATGAAATTGTCTGATTATGTACACAAAACATTATAGGAGTGAATTTAACAAGGATTTTTTACTGTCAGATTGCGGAGACAAATTTAAGAGTAGACAGGGCTGGTTCATCCATTTTGGCAGCTGCATGAATGTGTAATTGTTTTATGGTATTTAAATCATTCTGATATGATATTTATGGAAGTTCAGGTGGATGGTATTTCAAAAAAAAAATATCGCCTAATCTTTTCAAAAGAGACATTTGAGTGTTCGAGTAACAATGTCAACATTGTTAAACTGGAAAGTGCCATCACTGCTCTGGATATTTACCAGGAAGATCAAAAACAATCCTGCTTAGGATCTCCAAACACCCTGGAGGAGGAATCTAAAGCAATAAAGTGCGAATGAGAGAGAGAGAGAAAAAAAATCACATGTAGATGTAGATATCGACTTTGTATTGTGAAAGGTTGTTAATCTTGCTCTGTCCTGTGCTATTAGCTGTGTGCAACATTTCTTTGTTAGTACTTGGTATTTGTGCAATTGAGGGCAGGTAAGTCCTCGAATGTACAACAACTATACACTTTATGATTACTTTATAGATGATATGATATTTGTCTGTGTGTGGATGTGGATGTGTGAGATTGATATATCAATATTACATGAAACAGTCTATCAATGCACTGGATACCTTCCTTTGAACAGGTCTCAGATGCATGTGCAATGGAGGATCCTGAAGTTCGAAAACGGCTGGAGGGCCTCCAGGGGAAGCTCAAAGCCACACATGAGCAGCTAGCAGAGGAGGCTCTAAAGAAGGAAGAGTTGGAAATACAACTGGCATGCATATCTCAGGTATGAACAACTTGCAGCCACAAGGTTTTTTTATTATCATGTTGTAGAAAGTTATCTCTTCAAGTGAAAACACGTGATGAACAAAATTGACCACCTTGAACCATGTGCCTACATGGTCAAAGTAATAGGCAGATTACATCATGCATGATTTAGCGGAAGCGCCAAGAAATTGATATGGGCACGCCTGAGATTCTTTTGAGCTTCAGAAATCTGGGAAATAGTACCTACTAAAATGCAAAAGAAGGTATTTGGTGCAGATCTGTATTTTTGTCAATGCTACAGCAGAGTCAAAACTAATACTTCAATACCAGTGTGTTTATATTTTCTGTTATATTTAATCTGCAACATTGGACGTCTTGCTTCTGTTCATAAATGTATCAATAGAGTTTCTTGAAAGTTGATCTGGAACCAGGGTATGAGAAGCAAATATATTTGAGGTAAAAGAGTTTGGTCAGGTTCAGGTTTAGAAAGTTAGGAGTTTGGAGCGGATGTTAGTCACGAATGTTATTCATTGACCAATAAGTGGGCTATTGCCTCAACAGAGTTCAGCCACCTGTTTATTGAATTTCAAACAGGACTCATATCAGCATTATGGTGCAATTGCTTTTTTGACAGGTATTCCCATCATCCTATGATATCCCATAACCATGAAAGTGCAGCCATTGTACCCAAAGACACCAGCTTATTTCTTCAAAGTGCTGCTAAATATCAGTGTCTCACAGTCCTACTCTCTACCCCTACTGCTTGAAGCATTACTGTTATGTAAATCCTATGTATGTTGTGTTTTGTTATGAAAGTTATTTTCATGCCTTGGCCTCCACCCAAACAAGTGGGCTGGCACTCAACGGAAAACAGGTTCTTATTTTTTTGTGATGAAGTAGCCCAACGTATTGATGTCAAATGATGTTGGTCCAGGTAGGTGTAATGTATTGGTATCATGAGGGAATACCAGTTTATTGATTTTAACTGAATCTTCCAGGAAAATTCAGTCCTTCTTGACCAGCTTGCTGTCCTGCGAGATAAGGAACTCGATGTAAGAACATTTGATGATGAAATTGCCTCGTTGGATGATACTTCCTCTGGGCGCATATGTCGCAAAGTAAGGAGTTGATGAAGCTTTTCTTTTGACTAGTATACGGTAGTTAGCTGCTATCTACACCTCAGTGCTCTACCTAGATTCTCAAATTATTATGCCACATAAGTAAACCATATTTTCTGCCATATGATGTGCAGCTTTCTTCAGGACATTTTTTATCCCTATCCCAAGCCCAAAGAAATCATGATTTAGTGCTAAAAGGCTTTTGTAGTGATATATAGCTGTTCCTTATAAGATGCACCCAGTGTACCAGGTCTATGTACTGCATTGAAGAAAAGCATCTCGTATCATTGAAACCCATGATATAAGTGTTAATGCAGCAGCACTAGTCCAAGACTTGGCCTAAACCAGCCCTATTTACCCCACCTAGACCTAACTTAGCAAGACACTCCTCCATAGTGGCATATTTAGTAGACTGGGTATTTCACCTCCACTTTGTACTTGAGTTTTAATAGTATATTTGTAAACTTTGTTTATGATAGGCTGTGCAACTTTACACCTCAGAATATAATTTTCAAATTGTTTTGTTTTCCCACAGTGTCTTGGTAATGTGGATGAATTAGGAAGTAACCCAACACTATATGACTTCAATGACAGTATTGAAGATACAGATGCTTCCATTGAGAGCATTCATGGGGAATGTGCTCTCATTCGGTTGAAGAATGGTGGATATGCTTGGGGCAGCCAGGTAAGCCAAAATGTTTACAGAGAACTGAGAGTAGTATAAGAATAGGGTAATGGACTGAGAAGAAAACTGTATTTGTTTACACATCCACATTACATTAATTGTTGTACCTAATCAGGCTTTGAAATAATTTCAAGAATTTATAATGGATAGACAATGATTCAACAAAGTCTGATCCCGAATTTTTATGCTTTTGAGATTTAGAAAAAAGATTAATTTTATGCCCTCCAGAGATTGGCGCAGTATTTCCAAATACTTTTCAATTTATCATTAATTTTCAATTTATCATTAATTATTGCGTTTGTCTAAACACAAGACCAAAGTCTGTGATGTGTTTGACTTCTTATCCCAAAATTGTGGCAAATCACCTGCTGTTATAATGACTGATTAGAATGAAAGTATAACACATTTATAAAGATGGTGCTTCGCCCTTTGTCACATTCACTGTCTCATATATTCAGGCAAAGGAAAACAAAGTTTTTGAAATCGTGTTCAAATAGTCTTAAAGGAATCCATAGAAATTTATGAAATTATTTGCATTATGCTAAGGTAAAAGAGAAGGATCATCATTTACCCTCGTATGTTTAAAGTTTGCTGCCCATCCTCTATCTGCATTGATCACATATCCTTTAATCCTAGCTTACTTATACAATCAACTTAAAAACTTCAATACTTTATTGATTTCACAGTAAGTGATGCTTACTGTGAAATCTGATTTGATAAATGTCCATTCAATGATAAATTGTATTATTTCAGAGGGAGAAAAAAATATTGTAAGCACTCCATCTCCATTTGAATGTTTTTCTTTGTCACTTGCTGAAGACTGTGAAACAAGATATATCAGTATAAGCCTACTTTTATGTCAAAGCTAAGTATTGCCCCATAGACACTAGCAGAATACATACATGAAGAACAGGCATGACCTGGACGGTTAGAGACTGACTTCTGACAGGATGTGAAAGCAAATTTCCCACCAATACCTACAAATTATGAACAGAAACTTTTAAACAGCTTGAAGTAGTTAACTTGTATCAAGGACTTACTCATCCCATCGCACTAGCCTTCGTCTTCACACGTTATTAAATTATTTTGTTCCTATACTTTTCGTTATATCTTAATCTTACTCATCACTTATATTTTTGTTTTCCTTTTTTCCCAACCAGGGTGTCCACCTAACAGGCTTCATAGCCTGTGGAATTGATCTGTTCCTGTTCCTTCTTTTCCTTTTCATATCTTTTTTTGAGATCCTTCCCTTCCAATCCCTCTTTGGG
>JACEEZ010018107.1:382500-425000 GCA_016584305.1 Chionoecetes opilio
TCAGTTGATGTCTGGACTAAAGCAGGACAATAATCATGAATGTTTTTCTTTTCTTTTTAATTAAAGCCTTCATGACTATCACATTGCTCTTTCTATGTATATACAATGAAATTATTTTAACCTTACATTCATGGTAGCAGAATATTCCATGAATGCAAAGATTATTTTGCTTGCTTGACTACCTTGCCATCATGTTCTCTGCTAAATAAACAGGTGCCAACAGTGACTTGACAGACCTTTACAGGGCAGGGACATAATGCACTAGTCTGAAACTGTCCCTTTGTGCCTGTGTGTTTGTTGTACAGGCAGATATTGGAATCACAGTGTGTCAGAGGCACTCACATTGTTTGTCAGCTCAGCTTATGTACATGTTATAATGCCTAGATTTTTTTATCATTCTCTCGCCATCCAGTTTTAGTTTTCTCAGTACAATAATTATGTTCGTCTTTTGACCTGACAGGTTGTTAAGTAAATTGAAATAATGAAATCTTGTTATTGAATCTTTCTTGCATATGGTTCATTATTCAGATCAGGTATTTAAGTGTGTGACTCTGCAATAGTTTTGGAAGAAAACATTTGCTTGGTTTTGCACATAATGTTTCATCACTATTATTTTCTCTCACAGCAAAACTAGTTGCATTTTGTGTGCCAAAGAACAGGCAGGTTTTCTGATCATTATTCTCAGGCTCTGATTTCATAAATTCTTCATTGAATAACATTTCCTAGGATTAACAGAAGCAAAATAAGAAATAAACCACTCATGAAAGTAATTTGCAATGATACTTTCAAACTGTCCAGTTTTCCAATCTAGTCTGGTCAATCCACATATCTACAGTATTGTCTAGAATTTATTATATAACAACTATTGTTAAGTCTGTTTGTCATATCATGGAAATGTTCCAATGATAGAAGTGCAATATTACTAATACATAATATGATACTATTTCAAGCAGGCAGAGCCATAAACGTAAGCAGTCTCATATGAGCAATGCTACATTCTGTAAAATACAATGTTTATCCAATAAATCTGTCCAGTAAAAGACAACATAGAGGAAAGCCTCCATTAATACTAGACTAAATATTTTTTGAAACTATAGTACGTGCAGATCATCTGTTTCCAGTATATACAATAAGATGAATTTTACAAATTGATGAATATTCTGGAGATGTGCAGGCAAATGTTTCATCATGTCTGTGCAATGTATTCTTTAAGTCTAGATCTGTCTGAGAACACAAATTTGAAGTTAAAGCTCCAAATAAAACATCTCGACAAATATCTTAATAGTACTGTGTAAGCTGCACAGACACTTAATGACAGCTCATTACTACAAGAACATCAACAAAATCTGTTTATTGTTAACAAAAAATTTCAGTTTACAGATGGGGAAACAAGATAGCATTAGGGAGACAATTACTCTCAACATCAGTATGTAGTACATGACTGTACAGGTAAGCTCGGCTGAGGCTCCAAGCTTTTAGTAAACCTACAGTGCATTTTATCCTACCAATGTAGACGCGTGTTAGCTTCTCATTGGTTACAGAAACAGATTATACGTAATGTTAACTGAATGAAGGGAAATACATGTACATGATATATAGAATGTTGTCATTAACCTCAAGATACCTCAGTTGTATCATTATAAAACCATGAAAAGAGATTGCATTGTAAATTGATGCATGCAGCAAAACTTTTGGTAATACATTCATGATGTGCATTACCACTGCAAAATAATTTTGCATTTTTCAGATAATAACAATCTGAAATTTGTATTTTTTGTGTACAAGCTGCTCTGGGTTTAGTATCATTCCACACGTTTAGGAGAATGCCCTATGTATAAAAAAAAAAACTTACTTCGTCCTCCAATACTACGTACTCTGCCTAAGAGGGTGTTTTCTGAACTCCCACAGCCTTTGCATGTCTGTATACCAATTCACTTGATAGAGACTTGGACTTCGTCCTTCTTCCTTCCCTGGTCATGCTTGGTCAGATCAGAAAGGCCTTCCCAGCTCCTCTATAGCCTTAGCAACTAGTCATTCTTTCTAAGAGAATCTTTAACCCACCCCTTGACATTAATATTTCTTGTTTGGTCTATTGTCATCTTTGTAAGCACTCCATCCTCATCTAGTTGCAATCAAGCAGTGGTGGGCGCCGTTAATAAAAAAGTTAACTTCGCTAAACGTTAATCCGTTATCCAAAAAATTAACTTCGATAACCGTTAATCAGTTAATTCTTTAAAAATGTAACGGAAGTTATCGATAAACCGTTAACGTTCATTTTTATTCTAGAGAAAAACAATTGTTTTTGCTCTAAAATCACCTAAAAACACCTTTGAAAAGTGCCAAAACTATAAAATCAGCCTATATGGGTTTTTTTAAGGGCTTTAGAACCCAAAAACTAGTTTTTTTTTGCTTTAGATTTAAAAAAGGCAGATTTTATAGTTTAAACTTTTTAAAAAACCTAAAAAGGCTGATTTCATAGTTTTGGCCCTGTTTTAGGTTTTTAAAGGCTTTTAGAGCCAGAAAAGGGTGAAAAAAACCTTGAATGAAACACAATACATCGGGGTTGAAAGAATGACGCGTACAATATTAAATATGCTAAGACTTTACATCTGTATTGAAAATGTGAAAATAATAGAAACTTAAACGTTTACCGGTTTTTATGAAATTTTTGGGATAGCGGACTTGAGTTAACGGAAGTTAATTAGTCCGATAATGATTTCCAAAGTTAACTTAAAAGTTAAATCGTCAACGAAAATGTTAACTTCGTTAATTAACAATTAACGGATTAACGGTTTGGTGCCCACCTTTGCAATTAAGTTACACTTTTGCATTTCTGGCAGGCCTCTCCACTGTGGTACACACCACCAATGCAACAGCATCCTTGTCAGTCCTCCCACTGTCGCTTTCCAGTCTTATGACATTTTTTTTCAGCTTTATACCTTAGTGTGACATTGCATTGAGCCTTTTTCTCATGCAGCCACGTTAATTCTAGTGTGCAGAGCCACCAAGGGAGGGGTTCATAGTTCTCACGAGGACATTCTCTCTTTATGCCGTCAGCCTCATTGAAATGACGGCTAGCACACACCTGTAGGGCATCGCGTAATCCATGACGGGCACGCGAGCTCCAATGCCAGAATTTGCAAATCATCTATTTAATAGCATCTTGTTATGGGCAGATGTGTGTGCTTTGTCCTTTTTCACTCAACTTTATGATGTGATAATACATAGTTATCAAATCTGGAGCTAACCTGTTCAGTAAGATTTGGCAAGAGTGTCAGATTACTATGGCTGTTGTAAGCCTACAGAAAGCTTTCCAGTGAATCTGAGATTCTTTGGTCAGTTGGTCAAGTTACATATGTACTAAGATTACACCTTTGAAGAGGTAGGAGAGAGAGAGAGTTCTTTGGATACTGAAGCACCATGTATTTCTGATTTGCATAAGTGATACCAGGAATATGTTTTCATCGGAGTTGCAAGGTTTCGGGATGAATGATGAATCTCTCACTCTCTATGTTTTACTGTCTCTTTATGTTGCATGATACATGTTTTGCGGACTTTAAAGATAATATTTTTACACTGTTGCATGTAGTTCTTTGAAATCACCACAGTTTATAGGATAATTTCACTAACATGGCATAGCTGTTAAAGTTTTTAATTTATTATTTTTTTACATCATAAAAGGACTGACCAAGGGAAAAAATAAATAAAAAGCCCGTTGCCAGCCCTTATAAAGCAGATAGTAAGAGATATCTGAAAATGGGTGGGTCAGTTTAGATTGGGAGGTGGTCTTGATGCTCCACTCAAATTAAAACAACTGAACTTCAAATTAAAACAACTGAACTTCAAATTAAAACAAGTGGATCTCAAATTTAAACAACTGAAGTTGAAATTAAAACAACTGAACTTCAAATTAAAACAACTGAAGTTGAAATTAAAACAACTGAAGTTTAGATTAAAACAACTTCAGTTTAGATTAAAACAACTTCAGTTTAGATTAAAACAACTGAAGTTTAGATTAAAACACTGAAGTTTAAATTAAAATTGAAGTTTAAATTAAAATTGAAGTTTAAATTAAAACTACTGAAGTTTAAATTAAAATAACTGAACTTCAAATTAAAATAACTGAACTTCAAATTAAAATAACGAACTTCGAATTAAAATAATTGAATTTCAAATTAAAAGAAAAAATGTATATTATATTTTGAAATTCATTTGTTACATTTTGAAGTTCTGTTCTAATTTGAGAGTGAAAAGGTGTATTATGCATACCCCCAGAAAAGTAACATATTTCTTCCTGCAAACTTTTTCTTACCTTTACCAGAGTGCTGCCAGCAAAGGGAAGAGGGGAAAAAATTATTTATGAAAAGATATACCATTCTTTTAAATATTTGTACACAGCATACTACATGGATACAGCAACACAGGATAAAGTAACACATAGCTATTCCGTTATGTTAGTACACATACTGTAGTTATAGAAAAGAAAAGAAAAGTTTCATTTTTGGCACTAGAAAATTTCTGGCACTCAAAAAATTTTGGCACTCAAAAAATTTTTGGCACGCAAACATTTTTGCCACTCAAAATATTTTGGCACTAACAAAATTTGGTACTCAAAAATGTTTGGCAGTCAAAAGTTTTTGGCACTCAAACATTTTTGACACTCAAATATTTTTGTCAACATTTTTTGGCACTCAAAATTGTTTGGCACTAAAAAAAATTAGCACAAATATTTTTGGCACTCAAAAATTTTGACATTTTATAGCTAGCGAGTGAGGGAGGAGTGACAGCCTGGGGGTACTACGTACTACCCCCAGGCTGTCACTCCTCCCTCACTGTTATGTTTGAGTGCCAAAATTGTTTGAGTGCCAAAAAATTTAAGTGCCTAAAATTTTTGAGTGGTAAGAAATGATGTGCCAATTTTTTGTGTGCCAAAAAAATTGAGTGCCAAAAATGTTTGAGTGCCAATAATTTTAGATATCAATTTTTTTTTTGAGTGCCAATTTTTTTTGAGTGCCAAACATTTATGAGTCAAAACATTTTGAGTGCCAAAAATGTAACTTTTGTTTTCTTTTGTATAACTACAGTATGTGTACCAACATAACGGAATAGCTATACGTTACTTCATCCTGTGTTGCTTTATCTATATGCTGTGTAAAAATATTTAAAAGAATGGTATATCTTTTCATAAATAATTTTTTCCCTCTCTTCCCTTTGCTGGCAGCACTCTGGTAAAGATAAGAAAAAGTTTGCAGGAAGTTACCTTTCGGGGGGTTTTCATAATACACCTTTTCACTCTCAAATAAGAACAACAGAACTTCAAATTAAAACAAATGAATTTCAAAATATAATAGATGATTATTTTCTTTAAATTTGAAATTTAATTATTTTAATTTGAAGTTTAGTTATTTTAATTTCAAGCTCAGTTATTTAAATTTAAACTCCAGTTGTTTTAATATAAACCTCAGTTGTTTTAATTTGAGATTCACTTGTTTTAGTTTGAAGTTCAGTTGTTTTAATTTGAAGTTCAGTTGTTTTAATTTGAAGTTCAGTTGTTTTAATTTGAAAGTGAATAGGTGTAGACCTTGGGGGGCCCAGGGCAGTTCAGGTTTGGGGACCCCCTCAAATTAAACTTACCTAATATTTAGATTAACACTGTTTGCTCATTTTTCTCACTATGTTAAGGTCCGTCCACACTAGCCCGCAGGCACAAGCTAGCAGTTTGCCTGTTGACGGGCTCACCGCTTGTGCCCGCGGGCAAATTAGTAAAATGCCCGTGATGGTATATAGGTGAGCGATTTCACCAGGCACTGCCTGCCGCGCCCGGCAGTGCGTCGCTGCCAGACATACGAGGTTACATGTGGAGCTTTGGAGTGGAGAAGTGGAGCCACTTCTTTTTCTCCACTTTGTCCTTTTTCTTTTTCAGGCACATAGCAATGATTATGGTACACAGTGCCAGCTTCTTACGGTCCTTTCTGCTTCGCATTGTTGTCGTACCGCACACAGTCTTCCTGAATAGAGAACGACTACACTGCCTGGCTGCCCAGCTGCTCGCCTCTGACTGGGCCAGGCAGGCTCTGCTGTGTGGACGACAGTTTCAGTGTGATCGCGGGCTTTTCTCCGTGACGGGCACTGCCCGCTAGTGTGGATGGAGCTTTACCAATTTATCTAGTTATTCAAAGGGAGGCACCGCTCTGAATTGTGGGGGCACCCGGGGCCAGAAAGGTTTTGGGTAAAAGGCGATATCGAAAAGATCACTCTGTTACATTAGAAAAATAGTATGACCTTTCTTGCATATGAAGCACGTGACTCCACTGTATGAGATGCATAAACAAAAATTCGGTTGAATTCGCATTAAGGGGGTTGGGCAAAAGTGTGTGTTGGGGAAGGTGGACTTTTAGACCGGTTTTTTTTAAGACCGTACCCAGGGGCGGATTGGGTACCCTAAACCAGCCCGGGACAGACACCTACCGGCCCCGGCCCTATCTTGCAAACTTCAGTCATGAATAAAATTTAGTACCCCTGAATAAAAAAATATTACTATTTATATATCTATTTCAAATAGGTAAAAAGTAAAATGTTGAATACACGGTATTCAAACCAAAAAATATATCATATACACCACACTTGTATATTTGTTTCCATAGTTCTTGTCTAAAAGTGTGTTTTCACAGTCTGAAAAGATATTGAAGCAATAAGTCTAGATTCACGCAATAAACCAGTCATTTACGAACCATTTTACAGAACATTTCAATTCTAACCAGCA
Organism: Chionoecetes opilio; assembly: GCA_016584305.1. Classification (NCBI taxonomy): domain Eukaryota; kingdom Metazoa; phylum Arthropoda; class Malacostraca; order Decapoda; family Majidae; genus Chionoecetes; species Chionoecetes opilio. Next base: position 389,264 of record JACEEZ010018107.1, read on the forward strand.
AACTGGACTGGGCATCAACACAGCTGCTGATCATCTCGCCACAATCCACCTGCCTATAAATATGCACATTTCTCATACTTCCCATCAATATAACCACTCATTTTGAAATTTACATGAGTCTTATCATTCAGTACTCATTACTTGGTGATTTCAATGTTCACCACCAGCTTTGGATATCATCTTTCACTGTCCAACTTGGTGAACAAGCCTACAATTTTTTTATCCTCCAAGACCTAGAGCAGCTGGTGCAGCACCCTACCTGTATTCCTGATCATCCACGGAGACGCCCAACATTATATACCTTTTCCTAACTACTAACCCTTTCTGCTTACTCTGTGAAACTATTCTCTCCGTTGGGCTCCTCCAATCACAATTATATTTATGTAACTTGTCCTATCGCTCCAGTGCCGCCTCGGAACCCACCTAAGTGGAGGTGCTTCTGGCATTTCAAGTCAGCTAAGTGGGAGGACCTAAGGCAGTACTACTCTGATTTTCCATGGAATAAAACTATTGCTACCATGTCAGAGACCCATCTCTTTGTACAGAGCGCATAACTGAGGTAATTGTCTCTGTCATGGAGGCGTACATTCCACACACTTTCTCTAATCCTAAAACCCACTTTGGTTTAACTCTGCTTGTTCTCATGCTGTACAAGATAAGAGAGGCGGCTCACAGATGGTACAGTATCCATCCATTTCCTGAAACTCATGCCCTCTATATTTCTGCCCATAATCATGCCAAATATTTTTTTCAACTTACCAAAAACTCCTTCATTCATAGAAAATGTCAAAACTTTCTGAATCAAACTAATTTCGTGACTTCTGGCATCTAGCTAAAAACATCTTTAACAATTTGTTTTCTTCATCTTTCCCTCCTATGTTTCTCCCGGATGGCTCCACAGCTGTCTCATCTATTTCTAAAGCTGAACTTTGTGCTCAAACCTTTCCTAAAAATTCCACTCTGGTTGATGAATTCCTCCTTCTCCTCCATCCTCTGACTATATGTTATTGAGATCCTTCATAATGATGTTTTATTTGCCCTTTCTGGCCTAGATCCTCGGAAGGCTTACGGTCCTGACGGAATCCCTCCTATTGTTCTCAAAAACTGGACTTCTGTGCTTGCATACTGTCTGGTCAAATTTTTCCGTCTTTGTCTATCCACTTCCACCTTTCCTTGCTGGAAATTTGCTTACATTCAACCTGTCCCTAAGAAGGGTGACCGTTCTAAACCTTCAAACTACCGTCCTATAGCTTTGACTTCCTGGCTTTCTAAAGTTTTTGAATCTATACTTAATAAGAAGATTCTTAAGCATCTATCTGCTCACAATCTTCTATCTGATCGTCAATATGGTTTCCGTAATGGGCGATCTGATGGCGATCTTCTAGCTTTCCTAACTGAATCTTGGTCATCCTCCTTTAGGGGTTTTAGTGAAACTTTTGCTGTTGCCCTTGACATATCAAAAGCTTTTGATAGAGTCTGGCACAAATCTTTAATTTCCAAAGTACCCTCATTCGGTTTCTATCCTCTCTGTACCTTCATTTTAAGTTTCCTTTCTAACCGTTCTATTGCAGCTACTGTAGACTGACATTCTTCTTCTCCTAAGTCTATTAATAGTGGTGTTCTTCAGGGTTCTGTCCTATCAATCACTCTTTCTATTATTCATTAATGATCTTCTAAGTCTAACTCGATGCCCTATCCACTCCTTCGCTGATGATTCTACACTGTATTTTTCAACGTCGTTCATTAGGCGTCCAACTCAACAGGAACTAAGTGACTCACGGAGAGATGCCACGGAGATCCTAACTTCCGACCTTTCTATAATTTCTGATTGGGACAAAGCAAACCTAGCTTCTTTTGCTCAAGGACTCAAAAACCCAATTTCTTCAACTATCTACATGACAAAACCTACCAGATAACTATCCCATCTTCTTCAATGGCACTCAACTGTCTTTTTCTTCTACAATGAACTTTCATGGACTGTCCTTTACAAAAAATTTGAACTGGAAATCTTACATCTCATCTCTTGCTATAACAACTTTCAAGAAGTTAGGTGACCTCTGGGGCAGACATTCAGAAAGAGTTAAAGGGCACGGTGTTTAGCTTAACTAACTTCCTCTATTTGTACAACCCGGAAGTCGCGGGGATTCTGGTACGAGATATGGCAGTGGCGCTACGGTGTCACTATGGGTGATCTTTTCCGCTTGATAATCTCTCTATTCGTAACTGGTCTTCCTGCCATTTGGGGGAAGCAACCACCCCGGGAGGCGGGTCACAAACCCCGGCTAACACCCGATACCCATCACGGCTGGATGGACAAGGGCTTGGGGTTTTATTAAGGAAAAGGGAGCCATTATACCTTCAGTCTGATGCGTGGCGGTTGGTGGCAGCTACCCGCCGGGGTGGTGAGGCGAGGTGGTCTCGGTCAGGGTCTCGGTGAGGTGCCGCCGTTCACCACTCGGCTCATCACCCCGTAATAAACTCACCACGAGGGTAGGAGATAGGTTTAAGGCCTAATTTAATTTGTATACTTGCCCTGTTCAGTTCTTGAGTCAGAAAACATCATATATACTCAATTTATGAGTATTTTTATGTATATTGCGTGCTCTACGCCACCCCTACCGTGGTCGCTTTGTTTTGACAGCTTAACGTCTTTAAGTACGTCTGCAGAATGCCAAAAGTTGCCCAGTGAACAGCTGTTGGAAGTCGCTAGGTCGTGCAGACCGGAAGTAAGCCTCTCTGAATGTAGCCCAGCTGGCGTCTGCGTCCAATTTTTTCTCACTCCCAGTTGCTTGCTCTCCGACACAAGCAATGCTCTGTACAGGGGCCGTATCCGCCCATGTATGGAGTATGTCTCACATGTTTGGGGAGGATTCACTCGTACAGCTTTCCTCAACAGGTTAGAATCAAACGCTTTTCGTCACATCAACTCCTCTCCTCTGACTGACTGTCTTCAATCTTTAAGTCATCGCCGCAATGTTGCTTCTCTTGCTATCTTCTATCGTTATTTTCATGCTCACTGTTCTTGTGAACTTGCTAACTGCATGCCTCCCCCCCTCCCGCGGCCTCACTGCACAAGACTTTCTACTCATTTTCATCCCTACCTGTCCATCTTCCAGTGCAAAAGTTAACAAGTATCTTCACTCTTCCATGCCCCTCACTGGTAAACTCTTGAACACTCTTTCTGTTTCTATTCTTCAACCTTCCGACGACAATTTTTTTTTCAAGAAAGGAGTAACAAGACACCTCCCGAACTAAATTGGCTCACCTCCCTTTCTATAGTCTCTTACACTCTTCTTTATAGGCAATGGTAACTAAGCGGACTTTTTTTTTGTCCTTGGCTAGTCCTTTGTGCTGTAAAAAAAAAAAAACATTACACCGAAGTGTGTGGCCCGTGGTGCCATAAAACTGTACAGTTTGTTGTGGATCAGGTGCCAAAAGGAGGATTTTGAGGCCAAGCTAGCTGTCTCAAAGTCAACTATCTCCAATAAATGCACTAGAATTCATTGGAGTTATATTATTATACACCCATGCTAGAAACAGCTAATCTATCTTTCTCTCTTATAAATTTTGTGTAATGCCCATTATTCGGGAGAGATAGTATGAGAATTATTATCATATAATTCCCGAGTTATGTCTTGTAAGTAGTTCTTTTTTTCAGTTTCACGGGTGACTCATCGCCCTTCTATCTTTTCCGCCATATTTTCTCATCATTTGTCCTTCCTACGCGCCATTTTGTTTATCTTCTTTCGTTCCTTCTCCGCCATTTCTTTCTTCCTTCCTTCCATCCCCCCCCCGACATGCCGTATGCGAGGCAAAATCCGTGGGATAATTATTCCGCGATCAGTGATAACTAATGATTTCAAATCTTTTCATCTTTCCCCAGCTATCTGATCAGACCGAGTAACACTCCCAGATTCTTAATGTCTTTCAAAATAATCCCTATCGTTATCGGTCATGGTCATACATGGACGTGTTAGTAAAGATACGCGCTAAATTGAAAGCCTACCAAATTTCTATGCTACATATTTCATACCATCTCACTCTTGAAAACGCGTTCGGACTTTCGACATTACATATAAAACCACCCTTCTTGGGTATTAGATTAAGCATATTAAATTCTTCTATATCAAAGTAACAGGTCTGTATTATAGGCAGCCTTGTCTTAGGTACACGAGTTTCATTATTTTATTAGTTAGTTTGTGATTATAAGCTCTTCATTTGAGGTCACGTCAAGACCCTTCAAACGATTCCCCTTTTTTCGGCCTCGGGCGGTGTAACGCCGGGACACAGCCAGTCCCTGCTCAACCTCTTTGTAGGTAAGTCGCTCCACATTCGCTCCTGTATTCCCCCCCCCCCCCTTTTCCTTGTTATCTATATTTTCAAATATGAGTAACAATGTTTAGTTTACGCTAACGTAAGGGAGGTCTACCCATCCTTATAAGTATTATTAACGAGTCCCTGCTCAACCTCTTTGTAGGTTTCGACGGAGGAGTCTCCATTCATCCTTCCTGTGGGAAGAGGCTCGCTCGTGTCCCTCTTCAAGCCATATGGTCATTGTGAATACACACACAACCCAGTACTCTCACCTTTTCTCTCCTATATATATATCTTCCATGTATAATTATAAATATTAAGCGGTATGTTACCTAAGTGTAGGATAATTCATTAAATAGGATCCAGTGAGGAGAGTTATGCTCCTAAGAGCTTCCTTTCATCACATAGGAAGAGTTTCCTGTATCAGGGTGTAAAGTTTTTTTCTTACATCCGATTAGAGTTTTCCGGTGTTGGATTAACCCTCATATGTTGGATATGATCTCAAGCAAGAGACATACTATGTCACTATGAATAAATAGGATGATGTTTGCAAATATAGTTCTTGTGTTTATTATAAAACCCAGGTGATTATTCTGTGTTAGGACAGTAATTCCCCACACTTCCAAAAGAGTCAGCCTTACTCGGTATAATTCCACGTATCAATCACGACTACCAAGATAAATCTAATATTAATATTATTCAAACGTGCCCAGGGAGTAACCCAAGGAACTACTCGCCCGGGCTGGTGGCAGCACTTCCCCTTAACCTAAACCCCTATCCTTCCCCCTTAAATACATCCCCCCTTTTCAGTACTCTCCGCAGTGAGAAGTGGTCAAACTATAATCACATAGTGAAGTCATAAGACTAAGGTAAATCCTCCATTCAAGTTGTAATCTTTTTTCAAATTATAATCAAGTAATATCATTCAAGTAACGTTGACCAGTTATAAACCCCCCATAGAAGTTACCCCGAAATACCAGCAACACAGCAATGCTCTGTACAGGGGCCGTATCCGCCCATGTATGGAGTATGTCTCACATGTTTGGGGAGGATTCACTCGTACAGCTTTCCTCAACAGGTTAGAATCAAACGCTTTTCGTCACATCAACTCCTCTCCTCTGACTGACTGTCTTCAATCTTTAAGTCATCGCCGCAATGTTGCTTCTCTTGCTATCTTCTATCGTTATTTTCATGCTCACTGTTCTTGTGAACTTGCTAACTGCATGCCTCCCCCCCTCCCGCGGCCTCACTGCACAAGACTTTCTACTCATTTTCATCCCTACCTGTCCATCTTCCAGTGCAAAAGTTAACAAGTATCTTCACTCTTCCATGCCCCTCACTGGTAAACTCTTGAACACTCTTTCTGTTTCTATTCTTCAACCTTCCGACGACAATTTTTTTTCAAGAAAGGAGTAACAAGACACCTCCCGAACTAAATTGGCTCACCTCCCTTTCTATAGTCTCTTACACTCTTCTTTATAGGCAATGGTAACTAAGCGGACTTTTTTTTTGTCCTTGGCTAGTCCTTTGTGCTGTAAAAAAAAAAAAACATTACACCGAAGTGTGTGGCCCGTGGTGCCATAAAACTGTACAGTTTGTTGTGGATCAGTGCCAAAAGGAGGATTTTGAGGCCAAGCTAGCTGTCTCAAAGTCAACTATCTCCAATAAATGCACTAGAATTCATTGGAGTTATATTATTATACACCCATGCTAGAAACAGCTAATCTATCTTTCTCTCTTATAAATTGCTTCATAAAATGTTGTACTTATGATTTCGTACCAATAATATAACCAGGCTTTAATCCCGATAGCCACTTGTTCGTCAAGCGTACTCGAGTCTGGTCCCCGGGCCCCGGCGCCTATTGACCCTCCGGGACACAGTCCGGTGTGTCCTGTGGCCAATTCGCCTCTGGGGTCATACACCTTCAGATTCAATAGCTAGAAGAGGGGAGAGGGATGGAGGAAAAGCCAGGCTGCCTCATCTGGCTTGAGCCAGACGAGGCATACGGTCTCCGGACATAAACGTCTCTCACAACCGTACCATACTGCTCTACAGAGGGCCGGCCCCGCCAGCAGGACTCAGACCGGCCCAAGACCCTCCGGCCCACCGGGACACAGCCCGGTTTGCCCTATGGCCAATCTGCCCCTGACTGTACCGCTAATAGTGGTCTTGACTTTCTACAAAAGTTTCATATCGATAGATTCATAAATAGTTTATATTTTTACTGCCCCCCCCCCCCCACGGTCAACATCCACCCAGATTTTTAAGGCTCCTGCGGCCTGCCCAAGTATAAATGTTATACCTCTACTAGGTACAGTAGCAGCATAGGAATCATGAAGATATCAATGTCCATTGTCCATGGCGTGAGTATAGGGTTGCCACCAGGGGCGTAGTTAGGCCTAGACATTGGGGGCTATAGCCCCGAATGTTTTATGAATAGCCAGCCCCGGATCTCAAATACCTTTTTCTATTTATTGTATTTATTATTATACATTTTTCCTCACAAAAATAAGATAAACTCTGACTGGGGCCAGCATAAAATTATAGTAAAAAACAAGATATTTGGTTAGATGTTACTTAGCGTATGCTGATGGCATTCTTTTTATGAGGAAGACATGAGAGAGGTGGAGAGAACAGGAGAGAACAGAGGAGATGAGGAGTGCATGACAGAAGAAACACCATAAGACCTTTTGGAGAGGTGAAGAAGTGAAGAAGAGAATATCAGATGGACAAGACACAGTTAGCAGAGGTGCATTTTTTTCGTAGTGCATTTTTCTCGAAGTGCATTTTTTTCGAAGTGCATTTTTTTTAAGTGCATTTTTTTTAATAGCATATTTTTTAAGTGCATTTGTGTCTTCATCTGTGTCATATTAGGGCTATAAATGAACAAATTACAAAAATAAAACAGAGTGGCGACCTCACTATACCTACTACAGCAAAGTCGCCAGCTAGTATTTTAACCCAACAGTTGAGTCGCCACTCTGGGGAATTCAGGGAAATTAGAGGTAAAGTAAAACAAGTCTCTATATATATTAGCTGCGGAAGATGCTTGGATATATAAAAAATTCCTCTGCCAACCTGAAAATAAATTCTATTCAAGTTTGAAAGATCTGGCAAGTCTGTGTCCTGTCGCCCGTAAAGCTACTGTTACTGTCTGTCATCGCGCGAAGAAAAACTTGAGAAGCAAAATGCGCAACAGTTATATTTGCAGATACAAAGCATAAAACAACGCTGAAACAGGGTAGATTATACAATCATGATATAAACTACTGTGTAACATCTTCAGTGGCACATAAAAATCAGTAGTGATGCTATAATTCGTAATATTTGGCGCCTGGCGACTTCACTGCAGGTGGCGACTTCACTGTTATCTACGGTAGGCCAGTCAGTCCTTTGTGATGAAAAAAAAGAAGTAGTTATAAGGCCGAGGTTGTTCAGATTTCAGTATTGAGCAAAGCATTAGGAATATACAATCTAGATGACTGCTTCATCACGCTAAAGCTCCCTTTTTCTTAGGGTTTCTTAGAACACAGTGTCTCACATCTTATAGTCATTATACTCATAAATAAATTGAAAATTATCCTGTAAAATTTTTAAGATCTCTTGGCTGGGCTAAGCCCCCAATGTTTCAAGATCCTAAATAGCTGCAGCGGTAGATCACTACGGCTCTGAGGAATTATCCTCTAAACAAACAAAACAAACAAACAAACAAACGCCCCTGGGGCTGAATGTTCGAACGTTCGTAACTTTCCGCCTCTAAGATCATCTTAGAGTGTTCTTAGCGGCCATCTTAGATCTTGGGCTACGAACACCACAAAAATGTATTTTCAAAGGATCGTCCGAATGTTCTTAGCTCACGATGATGCGATCTTCAAGCTCGTTCCGTTCCGTTCCGACCATGAGGAATAGAACACAGCTGATTGTCGCTTGGCCAATCAGAGGAAAGATTTCATCAACCTTTGAGATTGTTAGCCAATCATAATGCAGTTAGAATGTAAACAAATATCATGCCTCCCCAAGGGAAATATCTGAAGACTGAAGACGTATGCTCACTAATAACCTCCTGGCGAGTCCCCACCCAAAAAATTACAAACTTATAACCTCAATATAACCTAACCTGGTAAAATTCTAGTTCTTTCCTGCCCTTAGGTCTCGCTAGGAGGTTATTGGTAGGGTTAGATAAGGTTATAATGAGGTTAGGTTAGTATTATTTTAGGGGGTCATTTAGGACTTTAGGTGGGGTGAGAGGAGGTTAAAGGGGGTAACTCCCCCACTGTATAATTACGTTTTAGATGTATCTGAAGGGATTTGTGAAGGTCTGGAGAAAAATAAAAACACTAATAAGGGCGGGAAAGGATTAGAATTTTACTGTTTTAATTAGCCAGCGCGGATAATTATATATGAATTGAATGATTAATAGCTGCCACTTATACCCAATTAGTAAAATTTCGGTAGTGGGCTTTCAACGATTTCGAGGCCGAAACTTAGTTTTCCTGAATCTTTTTGATGTGTATTGAATGAATATGGCACTCGTTTTTGTCGGAAATACATTTTTGTTTACAGGTATCCCCGCCCCGCAAACCTTGCCCCGCTTCTCACTGCCGTAGTATTGATGGAAACTTTGTTTGCAAACAGTGTTTCCCAACTGTTTCCAAAGGTTGCAAACAATGTTTCCTAAATGTTTCCAGTCCAGATTCAATTGTACCATAGGAAATGGGGTTCAAAATACTCAGAATGAAGAAATCTACACGATGATGTAGGTAAGAATCCTAGGACATTTGAAAGCCCACTACCAAACTAATACCCACCCATTTTAGGGTGGGTATTATTAATGAGATACATTATCCAAGTAACTAGACAATACCTGGAACTGTCAATCAATCAATCAATCATTGGGGGCATACGCCGGGGGGCGCGTCGCCTCGCCCACCCTACGACGCCACTCCCGGGGGTCACCACGCGCGAGTTCCCATGCAGGCTCCTTTCCCATACCAAGCAACTCTCGACAAGAAACATCAACTTGCCCCAGCCACGAGCCTTGTGGGCGCCCCCTTGGCCTCCTCCACGCCGGATTGTCTCTTACAGATACAACCCGATGGGAAGGATCGGTTTCAGGGTAGCGAGCCACATGCCCATATAGCCGAAGTTGGCGCTGACGGACTATGCAGGTAATAGGCCTCGATTCAGTCTCACGGTGCAATCGCTGATTTGACACGTAATCATCCCAGCGATACCCCATGATTCTGCGAAGACACTTATTACCAAAGGCATTGATTCGTCTCTTCAAGTCACTATTTAGTGTCCATGTCTCACAACCATAGAGTAAGACAGGGATCACAAGCGACTTGAAGATCCGGATCTTTGTCCTCCTGCACAGGTACCGACAACGCCAAATACTCCCGCTGAGCGAGTCCATAACACCGTGGGCTATGCCAATCCGCCGTAAGGCTTCTTGACGTGACCCGCCGTCATTATGGACTGCGCTACCAAGGTATGTAAAACTTTCCAAGATCTCAATGTCCTCGCCACACGCATGAACACTGCTTCATCTAGTAAGTCTCCAAACACCTGGACCTTGGTCTTGAGCCAGGAGACCTCAAGTCCCAAAGGCTTTGCCTCCTCGTGCAGCGCCTCGAGAGCCATCACCAGGACCTCCAGCGACTCAGCAAAGATTACTGCATCATCGGCAAAAACAAGATGAGTGATCTTGGTGTTGCCGACGGATGCTCCACAATCACTTTGATCTACAACCTTGTCCAATACCCAGTCCATACAAGCGTTGAAAAGTGATGGGGGCAAGGACGCACCCTTGCCTCACTCCTGTATTCACAGGAAAGAAGCTGGATACACCTGCCCCACACTTCACAGCACTCTCAGTCCCAGAATACAGACCAGTTATCAAACCAATAGTCCTTGCAGGAATCCCTCGAAGTCGCAGAAGATCCCAGAGTGACTCACGATACACTGAGTTAAACGCCTTCTTGAGATCAACATAGGCTGCAAGCATCCCCTGTCGAAACTCACGTCGGCGTTCCACCAGGACACGAAGCGCTAGGATACGGTCCGTTGTTGACTTACCAGGCGTGAACCCAGACTGCTGAGGTCTCTGATGCTTCACCAGATGACTGCGAATTCGTGTCAGCAATAGATGGGCAAGCACCTTGCCTGGTACGCTGAGCAGTGTAATACCGCGGTAATTGTTGCAGTCCTGACGGTCCCCTTTCCCTTTCCAGATAGGGACGACCAGCCCCCTTTTCCAGTCAGGAGGAATGGTACCTGATTGCCACACGGCAGTCAGGACAGCATGCAACCCGCGGATCATGGCCTCACCCCCAGCTTTGAGGAGCTCCGCACTGATATTACAAACACCAGCTGCCTTTCCACCCCTCAACTTTGCTACAGCCTCTCTGACTTCGTCAAGAGAGGGTGCGGTTTCGTCAATGGGAGGATCGGCATCCACTGCCTGTGTGAAGTGGCGTGAAGCTGCTCAGTTGGAGGGTCCACCGTGAACAACTGCCCAAAGTACTCAGCCCAACAAGCCATCTGCCCATCCATGTCCGACACGAGGCGCCCATCTGCTGTTCGAATAGCACTCGCCCGAGAAGGAGACTTGGAACGGAGCTTCTTCAGGGCTCGGTAGGCGGGTCAGAGGTCATTAGCGTTCAAATGACCCTCGACATCCTCAGCGAGACTCCTGACATACCTCTCCTTGTCTCTCCTCAGGAGGGTTCTAGTCCGGCGTGACAGAGCCCTGTGCTGGTCCCGGTTCCCAGCCAGCCTGGCAGCGCGACTCTCCTCGATTTTCTCCAGCGTCTCCGTCGAGACAAAACCACGCCTTTACCTCGGGCGCTCCCCAATACACTCCTTGGCAGCCTGTAGAGTTTCACGTTTGAAGGTATCCCACAGTTCTACAGGATCCCCGAGAGCACCGAGCACATCAAACCGATTTGAGACTGCCACCGCATACTCATGTGCCACTCATGAGCACATGTCAAATCCTTCAGTTTCTCAAGATGAAACACAGTATGGTTACCTCCTGAGATTCTTCTGGACTTGACATGAAGCTTAAGTGTAGCAACAACAAGTCTGTGATCTGTTCCAAAGAACTCAGCACTCCGGTAAACCCTGCAGTTCTGGAGGATCCTCCAACGAGTACTAACGAGGATGTGGTCGATCTCCTTAGCTACCCCTCCGGCATTACTATACCATGTCCAGCGGTGCAGCTCTGGTCTCTGATACCAAGAACCTGCAATTCTCAACCTTCTGGACCTTGCAAAGTTCAGAAGCAGAGAACTGTTGGTGTTTCTGGTACCGGAGCCATGGGGATCAACACACAACTCGTAGCCTGGAACTGTCGCCGATAGGAATTCTCGACGACAGGTGTTCCAATTTTTTTCGTCGGCGAGTGTTCCTATTTTACCCTTGTTTCTGTATTCAGGGATTAAATACCAGCAATAGCCTGAACAGTTAGGTTAGGTTAGGTTGGCCAGTTGACTATATGTCTAGGTTAGGTTAGTGATTGAGCGGGGGTGATTCCCCCCCCAGCTCAGCACCGAAATAATACCGACTCGACATATTACAGTAGATGGGTTATGTTGAAATGAAAGCCTGCATTCTTGTGATTTTTATGTGCTTTAACCCCACAATTTCAGTGGTCGTGAACTTGCCTTGAATAACATCTCACTACCCCAGCTTCCATCATTGAACCATTCATTCAATACTTTCGTTTTACTCATTTACTCACATACCATCTCTTAGAGATGGTAATCTCTTAATCACACATTCCTTTATCCTCTACATACTCTTTTAGGTAAATATACAGTTTCAACCAATACTCCCTTTTGACCAATACTCTTCTGACATAACTGGGGGGGGGGGCTACGTCCCCCAAGACCCCCTGCTAGTTAACTAATCTAACCCGGGCATTGATTACGTAAACTAACCTCACTGGGGGGGATTTCGCCCCCCCCAGATTCCCATGTTATTTTTTCATTTCCGACAGCTTTTGTGTGGGCTAGAAACACTCCTTATAATAAGAACGAAACGTTCAGGATACTTAAAGTAATCGTCTAGACCATTTCATCATTCCTGATTTGATGTAGCTAGAGTATAGCCATTATCGAGTGTATCAACAATATGTTGTCACTTCTTGCATCCAGTCAGCCGTTTTTGAATAATCCGCAATCAAAATCTGTAAATTCCCCGAGCTTTGAAAACGCTCATGGCAACTGGCAGACGATGCGCCACGGCTCGGTGACGTAGCAAAAGGGAGGCTCCTCTTCCCGCGCTGCTGTGTATGTGTGTAGTACTGTTTGTGTGTGTGTGTAGTAGTGTTTGTGTGTGTGTGTGTGTGTTTGTGTGTGTGTGTGTGCGTAGTAGTGTTTGTGTGTGTGTGTGTGCGTAGTAGTGTTTGTGTGTGTGCGTAGTAGTGTTTGTGTGTGTGTGTGTGTGTGTGTGTGTGTAGTAGTGTGTGTGTGTGTGTAGTAGTGTTTGTGTGTGTGTAGTACTGTTTGTGTGTGTGTAGTAGTGTTTGTGTGTGTGTGTAGTAGTGTTTGTGTGTGTGTAGTAGTGTTTGTGTGTGTGTGTAGTAGTGTTTGTGTGTGTGTGTGTGTGTGGTAGTGTTTGTGTGTGTGTGTGTGTAGTAGTGTTTGTGTGTGTGTGTGTATATATAGTAGTGTTTGTGTGTGTGTGTGTGTGTGTGTGTGTGTGTGTGTGTGTGTGTGTGTAGTAGTAGTGTTTGTGTGTGTGTGTTTGTGTTTGTGTGTGTGCGTAGTAGTGTTTGTGTGTGTGTGTAGTAGTGTTTGTGTGTGTGTGTGTGTGTGTGTGTAGTAATGTTTGTGTGTGTGTGTAGTAGTGTTTGTGTTTGTGTGTGTGCGTAGTAGTGTTTGTGTGTGTGTGTAGTAGTGTGTGTGTGTGTGTAGTAGTGCTTGTGTATGTGTGTAGTAGTGTTTGTGTGTGTGTAGTAGTGTTTGTGTGTGTAGTAGTGTTTGTGTGTGTGTGTGTGTGTGTGTTTGTGTAGTAGTGTTTTTTTGTGTGTGTGTAGTAGTGTTTGTGTGTGTGTGTGTGTAGTAGTGTTTGTGTGTGTGTGTAGAAGTGTTTGTGTGTGTAGTAATGTTGAACCTCAGCAGGCTCCGCTAACACCTGTTCATCCACCTCGTACTCTGGCTCAGACATATAGGGTTGGGCTTCCCTCACAATCTGGTTCGTTTTCCTCATATACGCGAGCAGCGTCATTTACTAGTTCGGTCTCAGATTAAGCATCGTACTCTAGATCTATCACAGCGACAGATTCACTGTCTGACACCGAAGTACAATTGCTCATCATAACATTTGCCGACAGGTCTCACAGAGGCAGACGAGTGTTGTTTACATTGAAGCGTCCCTTTTCTGACGTCATCAATAACATGCGTAGCCGTGTTGGAGGGAAGAAAGAAAAAATCGCGCGCTTTTTACAAAAGTCGTGTTTTTACGGAAATAAGGCCTTGAAATCAATTATTTTTGGTGGATTAGGTGTTTTGAATGCCCATTCAACATAATTAGGCAAAATAAATTTGGGTCTGGACGATTACTTTAAAACCACCGATTGGTTGTGTTGTATTGTATTAGTCTAAACTGCACTTATACCTTTATGTATTTAACTTTTCCACCTACAGTACATGCCTATTCCACGCACTAGTGTGGTGCCAGGGTTTTCTCTTAAGTTTGTTTATTCCTACCAGTTGGGGAAAATTGATTTGATTAAGAATTTTCATTGATTTAAACTTGAATTGAGAATTGAAACTTGTCTTATGACTTCACTATTTGATTATAGTGTGAACACTTCTCGCTGCGGAGAGTACTGAAATGGGAATGAATTTAAGGGGAAGGGGTAGGAGTTAAGGTTAAGGGGAAATGGTATGAGTTAAGGGGAAGTGCTGCCACCAGCTCAGGCAAGTAGGTCTATAGCCCAGCGGCATAGTAAAAAATACGAAACCAATTGTTCAAATTGTTCTAAAAGCACCAAATTTGGCACACATGTAGATTCATACATTCTGAACAATTTTGGATATGGAGGCATTCAAGATTCTCCCCGTAGCACATTTGGCGGCCATTTTTTGAAAATGGCCGCTATTTACCATTAGCGTCATTGAATATGTACCATAATTTGTCTTTTTGTGGATGCTAGAGGTGATAAGTGTGCTAGAGGTGATAAGTAGTGTACAATTACACATACTTGTGTGCTTACCAAATAAAATGGCTACCATTTTACAAGAAAAATGAATTTTACTTTGCAGCGGCAGCGGCAATCCACCGGAACAAGCTGCCACTGTTTGCGACCAAGAGAGGACCCAAAATACCCAAAGGAAAACAACAGGTCAAATCTCTGAAGAATGATGTTGCGCTCTTCGCACGATTATATATCAGCTGCCAGACCCGTGATGGGAATCTAGAAGAGTTCTTCAGGCATGAAAATCAGCAATGCCCTCCAGCTTTATCTGACGGAGGGAGACTGTACCTAGGGAGCAAGAGTGACTTGCTGGTGTGCCTTGAAGGCCATGCTGAGCCTCAGTCTGAAGCGCCTACTGTCACTGCTGTTGTCCTCGATGGAGCAGTAATCGTACAGATGTTGAAGCCGGGTACTGCCAACACGTTCGAGGAATATGCACAGCAAGTGTTCATCCCATACGTTGTACAACAGCTCCAACATGTATCACGTCTTGACCTTGTGTGGGACAGCTACAGAGCAGATTCCCTGAAGGCATCAACCAGAGAACAGCGTGGAAAGGGAGTACGTCGGCGTGTTGTCGACTCAGCAGTCATACCAGGAAATTGGCAAAGTTTCCTGCGAGTTGATATCAACAAAGTGGAGCTCTTCAGCTACCTCTCCACCATGCTTGCAGAGTCCTTTCAAGAAGAAGGCAAGGAACTGGTGGTCACTGATGGGGAGCAGGTGATCTGTGTTCCACAGCAAGAGGACGTCAACTCACTTGCACCATGCAACCAAGAAGAGGCAGACACTCGCATGATGCTACATGTAGCACATGCTGCACAACATGGTCACCACCAGATACAGGTTCGAACAGTAGACACTGACGTCGTGGTCCTAGCAGTGATGGTAGTCCAGAAACTACCAGCTGGAGACGAACTCTGGGTAGCCTTTGGGACAGGCAAGAACTACCGCTACATTGCAGCCCATGAAATAGCTTCCTCCCTTGGTCCAGAGAAGACATGTGCTCTTCCAATGTTTCATGCCATCACAGGGTGTGATACTGTGTCAGCCTTCGTCGGACATGGGAAGAAATCTGCCTGGGCAACATGGAACACGCTGCCAGAACTCACTGATGCCCTGCTGAGTCTGGCAAATGCACCCACAAGCATCCAAGAGGATACAATGCATGTCATCGAGAGGTTTGTAATACTCCTGTATGACCGCACAAGCAAATGCAAGGACGTCAACAAGGCGAGAAAGAAGCTCTTTGCAAAGAAGAGCTCTGTTCAGAACATCCCGCCAACTTACGCTGCTCTGGAGCAGCATGTGAAGAGATCTGCCCTTCAGGGTGGTCATGTCTGGGGCCAGGCATTGGTACCAGAGCCCGTGCTCCCTCCACCAACAGACTGGGGCTGGCATCGGAGTGATGATGGGCCCTACACACCACTCTGGACCACACTCCCTGAGGCATCCAAGACCTGCTATGAGCTGGTGTCTTGCGGATGCAAGAAAGGCTGCAGAAACCGCTGCAAGTGCAAGAAGGCTTCACTGCAATGCACGGGTCTGTGTTTCTGTGAAGGCGAATGCCAGTAGATTAGGACAGAAAACTTGCTAGCCAACATTATGATCTGTAGACATTCATAATCCTGGTGACCAGATTTGAAAAGTTCAGAATCATAATTAACATAGTGTGACAAAATCTACGTTATTGTATTACATGTATGTACTGCAGGATTACACAATACTGAAAGTTATTGTATTGGCAACTGTTTATTGTGTCCTCTTCTTGAAGCCACTTAGATTTGTTCATTTATATTAGATCTTTCCATAAATGTATAACTGTAAGTACTGTGCCTAGAGACTGGGCTTTTGGTCGACTATATAACTACAATCTGACCATACTGTAAACTCCCCGTACTCTGTGTATTATTTTGACTACCATTCCATTGCAATTTTGCCAGCAATTTGAAATAAAAAAGCAACTTGAGCAATTAAAGTGTGTTCCTGAAATCATGTACTGGTTATTAGAGGTATTATGTCATTGAGTATTGGAATCTTCATCAAATGTCCACTTTTTCCACAAAATGGCGGCCAGTTTGGGGGCCATTTTTGAGAAGATTCATCTAAATATATGTTAAACACTTATTGATGTTAATTCTGATGTAAAAAAAAGGAATTTTGGCCCATCTAGCACCATACTAACGACACATAATGAAGTCTATGTAATGACGCTAATGGTAAATGGCGGCCATTTTGAACAATGGCCGCCATATCTTCCACAGGGCTAATCTTGAATGCCTCCATATCCAAAAATGTTTAGAATATATTAATCTACATGTGTGCCAATTTTGGTGCTTTTAGAACAATTTGAACAATTGGTCTGCTATGCCGCTGGGCTACTATGGTTTTACTTCCTGGGCATGTTTGAATAGATATATATATATTAGATTTATCTTGGTAGTCGTGGTTGATACGTGGAATTATACCGAGTAAGGCTGACACTCTTTTGGAAGTGTGGGGAATTACTGTCCTAACACAGAATAATCACCTGGGGTTTTTGCAATAAACACAAGAACTATATTTGAAACATCATCCTATTTATTCATCCTGAAGTATTATGTCTCTTGTTTGAGATCACAGACAAACATATAAGCTCTAATCCAACACAAGAAAGCTCTCCACCCTAACACAGGAAAGCTCTAATCTGATATAAGAAAACTTTACACTCTGATACAGGAAAGCTCTTCCCATCTGATAAAGGAAAGCTCTTCCCATCTGATAAAGGAAAGCTCTTCCCATCTGATAAAGGAAAGCTCTTATGAGCATAACCTCCCTCACTGAATCCTATTAATGAATTATCCTTCACTTAGGTAACATACCGCTGAATATTTATAATTATACATGGAAAATAGAAGGGGGGGATATAAGAGTAAGAATGTTGTTTGCGTTTCACTTAAAAACCATGTGACGGGATTTTTGGTCCGACTGAGACGTCCGTCTGAGTCTACAATGAAGTGGAGAGGCGACTCCGTTAATAACACTTATAAGGATGGGGCAGGCCTTCTATGCGTTAGTGAAACTGAACAACTGTACCTATATATATATATATAGAAATATAGATAGATATAATATAACAAGGAAGGGGGGAAACAGGAGCGAGGTGCCGAGGTCTTACCTACAATGAAGTGGAGAGGCGACTGACTCCTCGTGGTAGCTAAGGTGAAGTTGGGATGAAAGGGAATGTTCTAATTCTATGAAATTGGCCTCTCCTGAAGAGCTTATAGACCCTGAATGACTAATTAACTAATGAAACAAGTGTACCTATGAAAGGGCTGCCTATAATACAGTTCTGTTACTTTGATATAGAAGAATTTAATATGTTTAATCTAATATCCGGGGAAAGTGTTATTTTAGTTCTTTCAAGCATACGAACGCGTTTTTTAGAGCGACGTGGTATGGGAGTCTGAATAGAAATTTGGTAGACTTTCAATTTAGCGAATAACTGGACGAACCCATCCATGTGTGACCGTGATCTTTCACTATGGTGACTATTTTGAAGGACATTAAGAATCTAGGAGTGTTCCTTGATCTGATAGTGGGGTGAGGGGAGGATGAAAAGCTTTGAATCCTTTAGTTATCAATGATCGCGAAATAAGTGTCCCACGAATTTTGACTCGTACCCGGAATGTCGGGGGGGGGGGGGGGAGGCGTGAAAGGAAGGGAGGAAGATAGAAGTGAGAATGCAAGAAGGAAGATAAATTTCACGAGAAACGAAAAGATTGAATTGCTTACGGACATAACCCGGGGATTGTATGATAGGAATTCCCATCCTATCTCTTCCGAATAACGGGCATTACACTAGTACATCGGTGCTCGACTGTCTCTTATCTTTGCCTCTCCGTAGTATTGATGAGAGGAGGATGCAGTCAGTTCGTACACAAGTTGTTTCGTACACCAGTAGATTCGTACACCTAAAAGTTGTTTCGTAGTTTATATGAAACTATAGTCGTTTCGTACACTCAGCTCAGTTTAACTTGATGACTAGTTACGAAACGACACACCAGGTATGTACGAAAAAACTCAAAATCAGTGTACGAAACAACTAACAAAACCTGAGTACGAAACAACTTGTGTACGAAACTCCCTGTATTGCTAGTCCTTTCCTCCCCTAAACACACACATCAAAGTTACCTAGTTTATCTGCCGTTCCAGCACTCATTTTACTTAATCTGCTTGTCTATCCATTCTTCATACACCTTGCGTATATACCCACCCTTTGTTCGTTCCAATCTCACTTTATGCCACCGCCATCCGTATCCTTCACTTAACTCATTCTCTCCATGATCCATCTCATCCTTGTCTCCTATTCTCCTCCTTCACTTTCCGCATCTTCCTCTCCCATATCATCTTCTCTATACACTTTTAGCACAAGACACATTTCTTTTTTCTTTGCACTTCACTCATTTCAGTCACCTTTAATAGTCATTCGGCAGCATACCATTCATTCCACTCTTCACATTCCCCCTACAGCGTCCTGACCAACCATAAACAACTCAACATGAAATAAACAACTAATAACAACATAACTTTATATGGCTTGTATATTAGAAAAAACTTTATCATGCGATCCTACGAACAGTGTGCGAGTGCTCTTCAGCAACCTTAGCACTATGAACAAATATGGTAGAAAAACGAACAAATATGGCGGATGGATGTTCGCAAAGATCGTTTGAAAATACCTCTAAACGCGGTACGAACGTTCCAAAATCAATCTAAGTGCAAAGATGATCTTAGAGACGCGTTACGAACGTTCGAACATCCGGCCCCTGTTGTTGGCTTGTTGCCACTCTAAATTTTCAGAAATCCCAAGACGCGGACTCCCAAAAATCCCAAGATAGACAAAAATATCCCAAGGTCTTTAAAAAAGCATAAATAAAATTGAACCTAAAGGCCTCTTCCATTTGTGCCCAAGCTGCATGAACCAGTTCTTTCAGTTCAGGGTTGGGTTCTGGGTTCAGGGTTGGGTTCGCGTGTCACAAATGGAACGCAAAAACCCCGTTTTTTGTTTACAAACATACTCAGCTGGCGAGGCAATTTAAGAGAGAGAGAGAGAGAGAGAGAGAGAGAGAGAGAGAGAGAGAGAGAGAGAGAGAGAGAGAGAGGAGAGAGAGAGAGAGGAGAGAGAGAGAGAAGGAGAACGAGAGAGAGAGAGATAACGAGAGAGAGAGAGAGAGAGAGAGAGAGAGAGAGAGAGAGAGAGAGAGAGAGAGAGATAACGAGAGAGAGATAACAAGAGAGAGAGAGAGAGAGAGAGGTAGCGAGAGATAACGAGAGATAACGAGAGAGAGAGATAACGAGAGAGAGAGAGAGAGATTACGAGATATAACTCTGCTAGCTGCTATGTGAAGGGATCATATCAAGTTTAAGATCGCGGGAGCGCATGGCCTCCACCAGGCATGTATGCCTCTTTTATGCCGTCTGACATCCTCTCCGACTCGTGCATGCGGAAAACCCTTCACGATAAGAGAAATAGGGCCCAAGGCGACCATTGTTTGTTATGAACTGAAAACTCTACCCAAGCTACCCACCTCTCAATGTGAGTAGAGAAAGTTCACGGGTTTTGCTGCATCACTACGCGCTTTGCCTCGGACCCAGGTTTTCGTGCGCAAATGGAACACCTGAACTCTTGGGTTCCGTGAACTGGTTCTTGAAATGTCGCAAATGGAAGAGGCCTTAAATACGGTACACATGCTTGCCTTGAGATAAACTAGTGGAGAAATACTTTAATAATCCCCTCCCAAATCCCAAGATAGACAAAAATATCCCAAGGCCATGGCCCAAAGCCGCGGGCAAGGCAAGACATTGGGATTTGGGAAATATCCCAAGGAGTGCATGAGTGGCGCGTTTGGTGGTTGCGGTATTTGCGGCTGATCCCACAAACGCGCCAACCACAACATTGTTACACTGCACACACCGTGACGCAAGGCACGCCGCACGGCGCACAAAGCCTATCATCCCGCCCCTGGCCCTATCTCATGCAACTACCACAACAGTGTAAACTGCACGTACTCCACCACAAACACGGCACAAGCCAGAACAGGTAAGTACTCAACCTCAAACAAGACATAAAACACAACGGGTATGTCTTCAGTCACAAACACGGCACAAGCCACAATGTAGCTATGTGGGAATTTTTTTCAAAATTATTAAATGCTATTGCAAGAGGTATCAGTGGAAAGTTCTTGAAACAAACTTTCCAATGACACCAAGATGACCCTCCTAGGACCTAAAATAAGAAAGTTACATCAAATAGAAGTTCGCCTTTTGGGCATATTTTTGTCTTATAAAACAATAGGATTATTGTGACCGATAAAAATTTGGCATCATGAACACTCATGGTTAGGTTAGGTTAGGTTAGGTTAGGTTAGGTTAGGTTAGGTTAGGTTTGGTTTCATTAAAACATAAGGTTAGGTTAGGTTTCTTTTTTTTTTTTTTTTTTTTTTTTTTTTTTTTTTTTTTTTTTTTTTTTTTTTTTTGTTTGGTTTGCGCAAAATAAAACTAGAACCATTAGAACAAGCACCTATTGTAGGCCAAGAAAAAGTAGTTGGTGTCTGAAAACGAACGTGAAACTCTCCTCCATAATTACCAAACAAACAAACAGAACGAACGAACAACGAAATGAAAAACAGTGCATTGACATCGATTACAGATAGCCTGATAAAATTGTTGCTACTCGATAAAAACTTATCAAATTCGACATATAGACGGACAAATAACTAAAGAAACTTATTTTATTAGTTTCAAGATTAATTTCACTCGCCTTCAGCAAAATTGACGAGCGTTTTGGCGACCTGTCACGAAACACATCTCCATTTTCGCGGAATGTACGTGATTTCAGAAATGTTCCGAGAATTTTCGAGAATTGTTTCTGCATCGAGTTGAGGGGTCAATGTGTGTACTACGTCATCAAATCATGTGTAAGCTCGTGCAATCACAGGAAAACACACAAAAAACTGATTTCTTAGGGGGTTCACAACACAACTTTTGCGCTAAATTTTGCCAATTTCGATGAAAAGAAAACGGGGCTGAGCTGAAATGTTGACAAAGTTGTCAAGCGTGAAATCGGAGAATATGCACATACCTACACAATGGGATTCGGAATACTAACCTACCAATATCTGATATTTTCATTATTGCTGTTTCCTATTTTTGGTGGGATTTTTTTGGTAAATTTTCGTTGTTTGGGCAACCACCGATTTCGAGGCCGAAACTTTTTCCTAAATAGTTTTGATGTGTTTTGGGTTAATATTCTGCAAGAGTTGGCGGGCTTCATATGTTTTCCAACTAACTTTGGTATTATTCCATAAAAACACCTGTCTAACTACGAAAGACATTTTTGTGTTATATAAGGGGTAATAATGGACGAGGACTTCGCGGTTATTTTCAGAGACACAGACAAATTTTTCTTGACCAAAAATAAGTGCTTTTTCTAATGGAGATAGTTTTATTTTCCGGAAACCCATTGTTAAAAAGAAAAAAATGTCATCACCGAATTTTATGGTCGCCTTTTCTATTAAAAACACTATCTCCATCAAAAAAACACTAAAACTGGTATTATTTTACACTAGGACCGAAATTCCTTACACAATTGGGAGTGTGGTTTCTGTTTACCTTATTGGATTCTAGGAAACATTCTCTATGAGCTTCCGTCGCAAATCATTACTTTTGGAGATAATGACGTGTTTATAGGGAGGCGAGAGACAAGTGTTTACGGGCGTCACACTCTTCTTCCTCTCGTGACCTGCATTGCCTGTTCTTCCCTTGCCGCGGACACTTTTTTAATGCAGATTTGGCATTAGTAAGTTTAGTTAGGAGGTTAAAGCGTGGAAATATGTTAGGTTAGATTAGTGAGTCTAAGGGTGGGGTTAGGTTAGTTTAATTTTCATATCTCATTATACACTCCTCCCTATTAAAAACGTCTTATATCTCCGAAAGTAGTAATTTGCGACGGAAGTTCATAGAAAGAATGTTTCTTAGAATTTATTAAGGTGAACAGAAACCACACTCCCAATTGTGTAGGGAATTTCGGTCATAGTGTAAAAATTTACCCTAAAACATGGCCGGGAAAATTAAATCAGGGTCTCAGATAACAGGGAAGTGATTGAATAGAACATACCAAACCTAACCTTATAGGTTTTCATTAAACCTAACCAAACCTTAACCACAAAGTATACCTAACCTAACCTTAACCTAACCATATAGGTTTTAATGAAACCTAACCTAACCTTAATACAAAGTATACCTAACCTAACCTAATCTTATAGGTTTTAATGAAACCTAACCTAACCTTAAAGTAATCGTCCAGACCATTTCATCATTCCTGATTTAGTGCAATCAAATTATAGCCATTAGCGAGTATATCAACAATATGTTGTGTTTTTTTGCATCCAGTCAGCCGTTTTTAAATAATCCGCAATCAAAATCTGCAAATTTCCCGAGCTCTCAAAACGCTCCTCAAGGCTTGCAGACAACGCAGCACGGCATGGTGACATCACAAGTGGAAGCCTCCTCTTCCCGCGCTGATCAGAAGCACGTAAACACAAGAGATAAATATAGTACTTGAAGATTTTTGGGTGTTTCTGATAGATTTTTTTTTGCGATATGCCACATGCATGCACCCTTTATGGGTGCAGCAAGACAGCTGTGCCTTTCCAGAAAAGTTGCACACGTTTCCGACTGATACGACAACGTTAAATGTGTGGAAGAGATTTGTGCGGCGGACTCTGGCAGATTGGAACGGGAAGTTGAAATTTGCAAGGATTTGTAGTGATACACACACACACACACACACACACACACACACACACACACACACACACACACACACACACACACACACACACACACACACCACACACTCACCACACACACTCACCACACACACTCACACACACACACACACACTCACTCACTCACTCACTCACTCACTCACTCACTCACTCACTCACTCACTCACTCACTCACTCACTCACTCACTCACTCACTCACTCACTCACTCACTCACTCACTCACACACACACACACACACACACACACACACACACACACACACACACTCACTCACTCACCGGATGCTGTTGTCTTTTCCTGAGATTTTCGACGCCTCCTCCACACAAACAGCATCACCACCATCACTATCACCACCAAGACTAGCTCCCACTCCCACCAGTGTTGGCGTGAGGGTTCCAACCGGGGGGGCAGCGTGGCGGGAGCGTTGACTGGGTGTGGGTGGGGTGTGGTAGGAGACGGGGTGTATGGGGTGGACTGGGGTGTGGTAGGAAATGTGGTGGACTGGCGTGTGGTAGTAAATGGGGTGGACTGGCGTGTAACATACTTGTGTAAGGGGTTGTTGTGTGTAAAGGGGGGGTTGTGTGTAAGGGGTTGTTGTGTGTAAGGGGGTTGTTGTGTGTAAGGGGTTGTTGTGTGTAAGGGGGTTGTGTGTAAGGGGTTGTTGTGTGTAAGGGGTTGTTGTGTGTGTAAGGGGTTGTTGTGTGTAAGGGGTTGTTGTGTGTAAGGGGTTGTTGTGTGTGTAAGGGGTTGTTGTGTGTAAGGGGTTGTTGTGTGTAAGGGGTTGTTGTGTGTAAAGGGGTTGTTGTGTGTATAAGTGGTTGTTGTGTGTAAGGGGTTGTTGTTGCCGCTAACATCTGTTCGTCTGCCTCGTATTATGGTTCAAACATATAGGGTTGGGCTCCCATCACAATCTGAGGTTCGTTTTCCTCATAGGTATACGCGAGCAGCGTCATTTATTTCGGTTTCAGATTGAGCATCGCACTCTATATCTGTAACACCGACAGATTCACTGTCTGACACCGAAGTACAATCGCTCATCATCACATTTGCCGACAGGGTCACACAGGCAGAAGACTATTGTTTACATTGGAGCTCCTCCTGTGATGTCATCAATAATATTCGTAGCCCTGTTGGAGGGAAGAAATTTTTTTCGCGCGCTTTTACAAAAGTCGTGTTTTTACGGAAATAAGGCCTGGAAATCAATTGATTTTTGGTGGATTAGGTGTTTTGAATGACCATTCAACATAATTAGGCAAAAAAAAATGGGTCTGGACGATTACTTTAACCACAAAGTATACCTAACCTAACCCTAAAGTTTTAATTAAACCTAACCTTAACCTTACCCTCTTACCTACTGAGGTTGTGGGAAGCAGGGAGAATGTAGCGCCGCTTTGTCTCCCTGCTGGCGGGTCGGTTTATGCCTCCGAACACGCCCACTCCCACCCACATCCTACACAATCCATTTCTTGGCATAAACTGATTCAAATCAAAGCCTTACAGTACAAAGATCCATTGTCTTAATTAAGAGCCTTTGATTGGCTCCCGAAACTTCTCTGATTGGCTAACCTATCTTCCGTGATTATTGGCAAAAATAAATAAATTTGAGCCTGTCATTGGTTATGAATTCGAGCCTGTCATTGGCTATCCTGTCCCTGAGTCACTTGTCACACAGTTGAACACAGAGTTTGTCACGAATCGTCAGTGTTGCATTAGTCGTCGGGTGAGGAGGGTGTGTCGTGTGTGCTATTAGATAACTATAAAAAGGATTCAATCTGTATATAGTAAGTTTTGAACAATACGTGGTAGTAGATTAGTACTGCACAATATACTGAGTAAAAGAAATTACAAAAAACGTGAGTGATAAGGTCGGTAGCGGCCGCGAAGTTCTCGTCCATTATAACCATATAAGGTGCCCTCTGGGTAAATATTCCGTAGGAGTTGATGGTGCCAACCAGCTGCGGTAGCCGCTGTAGCGATCTGACTAGTTACCCATCCGCTTATTTAACCTAAATAACGGCTATAACTCTAAATAACTCTACATAACTTAACCCAAACCATAGACCACTGTATACCTGGACTGCGCACGGAATATCGGCCTGTCGCACAAGGGGCTGAAGTCGGAGGGCCGCTCGGATTCATATATATATATATACGGATCATATAGACTGGTTTATCAGTATATATGATATACTGTAATTTTCGTAAATGTTTGTTCTATAATATTATCAAATAAAAAACAGTAAAACACGCTAAAGAATTGCCATTACGAGACTGAAGAAATATGCATGAACTAATATTCACTTCATGAATTAATATTCACTTCATGAATTAATATTCACTTCAACTCTTCGCCATTTAAAACTTTGCGAGTCAACTTTTATCATGATGGGTATCAATAGAAGTGCAATTTTATTAGCTTTCCATTGCTATATTTTGTTATCTGATAAATTAATTAGAACCATGCATAAATTAGCGTTAACTAAATAAATAAAATCATCAATCGGGTAATTTTCCCGATTGAGGTTATTTATTTAGTTAACGCTAATTTATACATGGTACTAATTCATTTATCAGAAAACGAAATATATAAGTAAATAAATAACATCATCAATCGGGAAAATTACCCGATTGATGATTTTATTTATTTATTTAACGCTAATTTATGCATGGTTCTAATTAACTGATCAGATAACGAAATATAGCAATGGAAAGCTAATAAAATTGCGCTTCTATTGATACTCTTCATTATAAAAGTTGACTCGCAAAATTTTAAATGGCGAAGAGTTAAGTGAATATTAAGTTCATGCATATTTCTTCATAGTCTCGTAATGGCATTTCTTTAGCGTGTTTTACTGTTTTTTATTTGATAATATTATAGAACAAACATTTACGAAGATTACAGTATATCATATATACTGATAAACCAGTCTATATGATAGTCCATAGACCACTATATCTCTTTGTCGGGCGCCCCGCAGGCCCCTATGCAGCCCCGCAATTCAAAACATTGTCGCGTGAACAGTCCAGGTATACAGTGGTGTATGCCCAAACCTATCCTAAACCTAACCTAACCTAAATCAAATCCAAACCAAGCATTATCTTAACCTAAACGTAACCTAACCTAGCTATTATCATATAAAAATAAGTGGTTAAATTTAGGTTAATTTAAGATTTGGTGTAGGTTTGGTTAGGTTTAGGATAGGTTTGGGTTAAGTTTTGTAGAGTTATTTAGTGATATGTACGTATAAGCGATTCTGATGATAGTACAAATTTGCCGCGTGTGCGTAGTGGGGAGGAAAGCTAATCGGGCGGGGAAGCTAGTCTTACACTGGGCAATCGCGCACCATCAAATTAGCTTATTTAACCTAAATACAGCAAACCCTCAAAATTAGCGACCTCATAATTGCAGACTTCACTAATTAGCGAGTTCATCCCGAATTTAAAAAAAATCTTAAAATTGTAAAAAAATATAAAAATGGAACAAAACATAGTATAAACATGGCACGCAGTTGTATAGTAGACTATGGCAGCGGTAGAGGGTGCAGCGATCACATAAAGTTAGCAGTCTTTCTCTGTCTCGTCTCAGTCACGCTCACACTCTCAGCACGGGAACACAGTGAATTGAAATACTGTACCTGCCTCCAAATACCACTTCCCTTATCTAACCTATGGATCAAGGTGTAATTCGTGCATTTAAAGCCTTGTTAAAGCCTTGCGAAGCATGCAGAAAATTGTTGAAGCCATGGAGCATGACTCGTGAGTTTAGTCTTTCTACCTACTGGCGCAATTTTAACATTGCAGACAGTATCAGTATCTTGCAGTCAGCAATCGATGAATTGAAAAAGGAAACTGTCAATGCTTGCTTGAAAAATTTGTGGCCAGAGTGTGTGAATGATCACAAGGGTTTCTCACCATCAGATATTAAAACCGATGCTGTTGATAAAATACTGAAACTGGCACGCATTGTTGGTGGGGAAGGTTTTGAAGATCTCACTGCAGATGAAGTTGATGAGTTAGTCGAGTTAACTAAAGATGTCCTAACTGCGAGTGCATCGGAGGACACGGGGGTGGCATGAGCCTCTAATCACAGGCGTCACTATAAAAATCCTGCCTGCGCCACCACGGGCAAGGGTCAACCATCACAGCCCTCAAGTGAACCTCCAGGGCCTACCATCTGAGCCTTAGAAGTCACTGCCTACAGGCGCTATAGGCATAAATGTAAAAAAAAAACTAGAAAAACCCCGTCATTTAGGAAGCCGTCAAGAATTGCTGAAATTCATGAATTAACGAGGGTGGTTGGAACGTATCCCTCGCTAATATTGAGGGTTTACTGTACTAGATTAATTAACATAGGACTTTGCTGTAATAGTTGCAATATATTTTCAAATGTGTAATTAAGTTGCGAGCAACTTTAAACTGTTCCTAGCTAATCATGCCATGAACGGACAATTACGAGTTAAAATTGTGACGGACTAGAAAAATATACAGTACCCTCCCGAGTTTCGTGCTTGCTTTCTTCCCAAGGCATAGCGCGAAACTCGCGGATCGCGAAACTCGGGTATTGAAAACACTGTAAAAATGCTTATTTAGTCCGATGTGAGGTGTACCTATCGTATTTTACAGCTTATAAGACTCACTTTTTCCCCCAAAAAAAATCCTGAAAATGCCCCAAGCCCCTGTCCACCCAGCAGTGAATGGGTACCGGGTGTTAGCCAAGGGTTTGTGACCTGCCTCCCGGGGTGGTGGCTTCGGCCAACACTACACAGAGGAGAGAGAGGAGGAAGAGGAGGGAGGAGAGGAGCTTGACCTTGAGCTTGAGCTGGGAGTCTCCCAGCGGATGTTGTTGGTGAAGCCTATAATCCCGCGTTCTCCCACTCCAAAACTGATCAAAATGTCTTTCCCAGGTGAAATAAGCAAGGGAAGTGTTAACAAGTTTTGTTAAAGAAGGAGACGAAGTGGAAGAGGACCTATGAAGCGATACTAAGCGACAAAGGTCATTTGAAGAAGAAGAAGAATCTGTCTCTCTCGATTAGTCTTCTTCTTGTGACCTTTGATGCTTAGTATCGCTTCATAGGTTCTCTTCAAACTTCGTCTCCTTTGTTAACAGATTTGTCAACTCTTCCCTTGTCTATTTCACCTGGGATACTAAAACATTTTCATTTGTTTTGGTCTGAGTGAGTGAGGGCGTCAGCTGATGGTTGTGTGACAGTGTTATACGGCAATAACACTGTCACAATGCCTTCCTCTCTTCTCTCCTGTCTCCTCCAGTACCTCCAGAAACCACAGTACCACACACGTCATGGTTAATCACTTATAAAGGAGTATTTTGTAGTAAATAAGGAAGGAACGGTGGGGGTGTAAGGTTTAACGGTGCTACTTATTTCGAGGTGTTACCTATTTTATTTAATTATCCTTGATGAGGGCTGTAAAATCCTCTTAAAATCTTTCTCTGCACCGTCGAGTGGCCTAAGAACACCCACACGCTGCCCATTAACTCTACCTTCGATTGCGAGGGCATCAGAGGACACAGGGGGTGGCATAAGCCTCTAATTACAGGCGTCACTATAGAAATTCTGCCTGCGCCACCACGGGCGAGGATCAACCATCACAGCCCTCAAGTGAACCTCCAGGGTCTACCATCCCACCCTGGAGCTCACGGCCTAACGGTGCTGTAGGCACACACACGTGTATGCAAAACAAAAAAAAACAAAAAACGTGTACAAAGCAGCGCGAAACTCTGGGATATAATGCGTGAAAGTCGGGATGGTAAGAATTTAGGACTGCGCGAAACTCGAGGATCGTGAAACTCGCATAGCGTGAAACTTTTTTATTTCTTTTTAATTTTAATTTTATTTTTTATACATCTGTGCCTATAGCACCTGTAGGCAGTGGTGACCCAGGGCTCGGATGGTAGGCTCTGGAGGTTCACTTGAGGGCTCTGATGGTTGGTCCTCGCCCGTGGTGGCGCAGGCAGGATTCTTATAGTGACGCCTGTGATTAGAGGCTCATGCCGCCCCCCTGTGTCCTCCGATGCACTCGCAATCGAAGGTAGAGTTGATGGGCAGGGCATGTGGGTGTTCTTAGGCCACTCAACGGTGCAGAAAGTTTTTTTTGGTTTTCTTCGGGGATCGAACTCGGGTCACCGAGAATGCCAGTCGGAGACGCTAACCACTCCGCTACCACCTCCCCAACCTACAGTACCCTCCCTACAGTACCCTCCCCACTTGGGAGGGTACTGTAATCATTGCAGATATGATGAATTTCCATTTTATAAGTCATTCAGAGTGCATCTGTATTTATGAATTACAACAGCAGTCCCATTTTGATTGGGAGGGCTGCCATCTAAAAAAATCTTAAATGAAACTCACCATAAAGGGCGACAAAACTTTCATTAGTTGACTGTACATTGCAATTCAAAGATTTGTAGGTGTGAGACTCATTTACAATGACAAATAATTCATAACAATCAGAATATGTTTTCCTTTTTTATTTCAGACATGTCTGACAATGAAGTAGAAAAGTTTGAAATCACTGACTATGACTTGGAACATGAGTTTTCACACCGCCCACGGCGGCAAACTAAAGAGCAGCAGATCTATGGGATTTGGGCACAAGAGAGTGGAGGGGAGGAAGTAAGTTTGGCATGGAATATTAGTTGATAAGCAATGTATTCTTTGTATCTTTATGAAATATTCAAGGTTACTATATTAGAATCAAAATCAACATTATCAATAAGTTTAAATGTTTTTTAAATTTTATTTTATGTATGTACTTGCATATATATATATATATATATATATATATATATATATATATATATTATATATATAAAATATATATATATATATATTATATATATAATATATATTATATAATATAATACAACACACACACACAGGAGGTCCCGAAGTTACGAGTAATTAAATTCAGGAATTTAATTTTGAAGAAATATTCAAGGTTATATATTAGAATCAAAATCAACATTAATCAATAAGTTTAAATTTTTATTTTTATTTATGTATGTACTTGCATATATATATATATATATATATATATATATATATATATATATATATATATATAAAATATATATATATATATATATATATATATATATATATATATATATATATATATGCAAGTACATACATAAAATAAATATTTTTTTTTTAAACTTATTGATTAATGTTGATTTTGATTCTAATATAGTAACCTGAATATTTCCTTCAAAATTAAATTCCTTGAATTTAATTACTCGTAACTTCGGGACCTCCCTGTGGTATATATATATATATATATATATATATATATATATATATATATATATATATATAATATTATTATATTATATTAGCATCTATATTACCCACACTGTACTACCTATTCTGTGGAAAAAACATTCTGAAAGAGAAAATAGCACACAAAAGGTTGTAGTACTGTAGAGGGACGGGATTGTACAAGACGTTGTACTGTAGGGGACGCCGCGTGATACAAGAGAGGGTAAGGTAGGTAAGGGACAAGGGAGGGGTGCGCAGACATCTTCCACTGCCCACAAACTTGTCTCTGCGCATCTGAATCATTGTACATTGTTGTGTACACTTTAGCTAGACAAGGGTTACACCAAACACAGAGTTCACATATAGGTTTATTTCGGCGGGAATATGTAGGTACAGCGGAGGAATGCCACGAGGAACAGAGAGAGGAGGAGTGGTGTCCTCTCACTGTGGTGGTAGGTAGGTAACTGCCAGAAGCTGGTCTAGGAAGCCAGGGGGGGAACCCAGCAACGGAGGTGCGGGAGGAATTTGGGTCACGAGCGAGTCATGTCCACACCAGGTGTTGGCTTGACCTTTAAGGGTAATTAGCCAGGTGTGCAGCCCCAAGCTTGGGGCCATCACAATACTCCCCTTTTCACCCGCGAGTCAGGTCCACGCCAGGTGTTGGCTTGACCTTTAGGGGTAATTAGCCAGGTGTCCGGCCCCAAGCTTGGGGCCACCACAACATCATCATACAGCCCAGATGCATACGTGGTAGGGTGCGCATTTTGTACTTGGTAATTTTACTCACCCCAGTTTGAATGTCGTAGCATTGGATTTTCGATCTTGTACAGTCAAACCTCGATGTAACGGACTCCATTTGTGTGACTTTTTTTTTTTTTTTTTTTTTTTTTTTGCATATTAGACCGCTTATCGCCGGTCGAATTGTCAATTCAACATAATTGTTTTATTTTCTCATTTTACTTTGGAATGCTTGGGTTTTAAGGAGTTTTGATGCATCACATATTAAGATATAATATTATAAGGAAGGAGCCTGTGTTGCTAGTGATTTAGTGGTGCACGTAGAAGGTGTGTATTGTTTAAAATAGTTACTACATATTAGTGTTATGGCGTGGCCGCTGCTACGTCTCCCTGTCACCTCAACACCCTAAATCACCCTTATCTAAGGTGACACGCAGTGCTACACTGACTTAAATAGTGACACGTGTATAGAACTGCACTTCACAACCACCATATAATATATATAATAATGAGCATGAGTCATGATAATAAGCAATACCTTTGGAAGCCACGGCTGAATCTGGCTCGTAGTAATTTGTTTACCATTCACTAGAGCTTGAGCTTGACTAGCTACACGGTCTGGTTGTGTTTGTGATTATTTCTCATTTACTTAACGTGTAGGAGCGGACCAAATTCAGCATGTAGTGCCAGTCACTGTTTACCTCCCAACATAGCTACACAGTTTGGTTGTGTTTGTGATTATTTCTCATTTATTTCACAATTTTTCCGTTTTTTTTCATATATTTTCCCACCCTTGGGAAAATACCCTCGCTATAACGGACAATCGGCTTTAACCGACCACTCCTCCCCCCCCTTTAGTCCGTTATATCGAGGTTTGACTGTATATATATATATATATATATATACCGTATTTGCCGGCGCATCAGACGCACCTCCGCATAAGACGCACCCCTATTTTACAAAGTTTTTGAGAAGAAAAAAAAATATTGCAGTTTTTGATGGAATTTTATTTTTTTTCGTAAAATTATCAAGTTAATAAAAAAATTAAAGATTTGTAGGGGAAAGCAAATGATTATAATTATGAGCATGTACCTACAGTTTGCGTGGATAATCAGTGCGCGCCTCCGAAAAGGGAATGTTTACACGTATGACGCACCATGTTTATAACAAAATAATGTAGAATATCAACACTTACAATTGTAGTTAGTATTTCGTTGCGTAGCCCTTCCTCTTGATGACCCTTTGAAGGCCACGTGGTACACTGTCAGCAAGATTTTGAAGGAACTCAGGCTTAAATTCTTCCCAACACTTTCGGAGCTCCATTTCAAGCTTGGGGGGTGTAGAGGTGTCACGTGAGCGGAGTTTGCCTTTAATGATGGCCCAAAGATTTTCTATGGGTGATATATCGGGAGAATTACCTGGCCAGTCATCTATTCTCCCAATCTTGTAGTCATCAAGCCACTGTATCACATCTAGAGCTGTGTGGCAGGATGCTCCATCCTGTTGGAAAATCTGTGCCTGTGTCTTTTCAAAGCAGGCCTCCAGGTGGTCATTTAAAAGATCAAAATACACCACTTTGTTAACAGTTGTGTTCTTTGGGAAAATAACTAAGTTCCCAATACCATGAAAAGTAAAGCAACCCCACACCATTAAACTGGGAGGGTGTTTTGTGGTCTTTCGTGTGTAGCAAGGCTCGGTGGGGTCTGAGCCGGAGCGACGGGTCACTTTTGCTGGTCCTCCTCCACTCACACAAAATGTGTTTTCGTCACTCCACAGCACAGCCCGCCACTTGTCGAGAGGCCAATCTCTGTATTTCTTTGCAAAGTGAAGCCTTTTCTTCCTTTGGCGGTCATTTATCAGTGGCTTATTCCGCGCCCGGTAACACCTGTAGCCAAGGTCACGTTTCAAAGTTTCCTGTACAGTACGAAGCGACACATTACCAAGAAGAGTATGATTTTCCTCCTTCAGTTCTCTGGCTGTAAGGCTAGGATTGGCCTCAAGCTGTCGCCTTAACACGCTCCTGGTTCTGTTACAAGTTTTTTTTTTGTTTCCCAGGTTGTTTTTTTGGGAGCGGGAGATTCACCTCTCCGCCAGCCTTAAATCCGCGGATCAAATTTTGCACTGTTCTAAGCTTTAGTCCTTTAAGCTTGAAAATTTCCTTATTTTTGATCCCAGCCTTGTAAAGATAATGATTGCTTGAATCGTTTGCCATCCGTTTTTTTTCCACCCTTAGAAACCGCAAAAACGCAAAAACACGGATGTGGGGGAAACGCTGGAGCTATAAGTTCAAAAATGCAAACTGTCAACCGCCTATGGAGGGGGGAAGGGGGGGAAAACCCTTCCCCTCCCCACCCGGGGGTGTGCAAGATGAGTACGCGCTGTCAGACTACGTTTCATCCCTTTGCATTTTTTTTAGTTTGGGAAGCACTTTAAATTTTGGGGGAAAAATCTCGATAACGGATTCGGCGTAAAGATCACCCGCGAAGCCTGTAAATAAAATTTCACGTGCAGTGAATGGATGAAAAATTATACTAGTTAAAATTAAAAGAATGCATGAACCAAAATGGGTCATAAACATAATATATTGCAGATGCCCCCCGTTTTGCTTTCAAATATTTGGGACCTATGACAAAGTTTAGTTTAATTTTGATATGCCTTTGTTTTTTTCTGCTGGTTTAGACTTTGGGAAATTGCAGATAGATTTTGGTATTTTTTGGTAGTAGGTTTTTTCAAAGTCCTAGGACTTTTACCCGACCCAGTGTACTTTTTTCATTATGATTTTTTGCCCCCCCTTTTCCCCAGGGCGCAATTTTAATAATGGCATTACACTGTCCCAAAAAATCTCCTTCTTCAGCCAGAAATTTAAAACTTGGTTAAATCAATTAAAAAGGTTAGAGGTGAGGGTTGGTTTAGTAACAGAGATATAAAAAATAACAAAAAACTACCATAATTTGGCAGTGTAAAGCGAGCAATGTTTGCAGGGCCGCCTGGAGGGCAGGTTGCCCCCCCCACATAACACATCAAAAAAACATTGATTTCCGAAAAAATTGAGACCCAGATTAATTCAAACACAAAAAACTTTCAGGAGGATAAGTTTGGGCCCTCGAAATCGGTGGTTGTCCTAAAAAAAATTCAAAGATTTTTGATAACATTTAAACCTCTTACCTTTTTTTATTGTTGAATGTTAAAGGGGCCCGTTGTGGGATCGCGAATTTGCCTGGTTTTACCCCTATGAATCTATTATCCAGTCGCGGGGGTTTTGTTGTTTCTTCGGGGAAGGTACGGTAAGGTGATTCACACCTAAAAAAAGGCAGCGTTCCGTCCCCGTGCCTTGTTTTCCCCCCTATTCGTAGGGTTCTGTCATTTTCCAGTTCCTTCTCCCCTCTAAGCAACACCATGTCCTGGGGCACCATTCACATGGTGCCTCAAGGATGCTTTAAGAAATTTTCATTTAAAAGCACTTCTGTCGGATGAAAAGAGGAGTTTTAACTCTAAGAAATTTTTTTTGGGTAATAAACCTTAGAAAACGAAATTTTTACCGGGACAGTCTCATTTCGTTTAAAAAATTCTTCCCCCCAAAAACCCTTCGTGACAGGACAGTGATGTATTGGAGCCCTACTGACGGCGCACACCGTTTTGTGTAAAAAATCAATTTGTTTAGTAAGAATTCTAACGGGTGTGTGAGACAGTGTCCTTCACCAATTTACCATGATGGTATGGGGTGATTCGGCCTTAGGCGGGCGGTGTGGCGCCGGATGGTTTTTTGGGCTTGGTGTCCCCTGTGGAAGACTTTTGTCCTTACAGGGACCATTGCAGCCTTTTTTACTAGCATCTTTTATCAGTTTCCTTATGTAAGGGACAGGTTTGAGGTTTGGGGGTCGAGGGGTACAAACGCCTATGCTGTCTCCTATCTCATCTTGCTTAAAACTGTAGCGGGGCTAACACACACACGCACAAAACCCCCTGCATCGCTTAGGCCACCCCCCGTTGGGACCCGAATTGAGGCCCGAGGGGACCTGACTGCCTGACTTGTCCTCGCCGACACAACTAACACCCCCCAGGTCATTTTATCAGTACAGGACACCAAGACCCAACGCTGGCCCTCTTGGCCCCACGTTGTACAAAGCTCCTTCAAAAAAACTACAAGCCCGGGCGCCCTTTCTCCATCCTTGTGTATGGACAGACTCCCCCAAAATACTACCTCCCTCTCCCGCTCACACTCCTTTAAAAGAAACTTTAAAATGCTCTTTGTTTACTATTCCATTTATCTACAATAACCAGTCCCCGCAAAAATTCAATCACCATTTTCTGCCTTCCCCCTATCATCTCCTTCCACTGTTGTGTCAACTTGTTTGGCCCGAGTCGAAT
>JACEEZ010018107.1:430000-450000 GCA_016584305.1 Chionoecetes opilio
GGCATACAAGACACATGGGCATATCATACATACCCCTATTTCAGCAGGGAATATTCAGGGAAAATGTTTTGAGTGTATTCAATGTTTATTGAAATGCTCCTCTATATAGTACGGAACCATGGAGCTCTAGCTGGAATAAAAGTCCACTCACAATAGTTGCTAGTTAAATAGTCGGTGACACGCTGATCATCGTAATGATCATCGGTGACACGGTGATTTTTTACTTTTACTGATGTACATTAAACTGTGGGTATTTTTATTTGCACTTGCTACAGAGTAATATTTTGTCATCGTAACAGTGTTTTAACATCAGTAACAAAACTGGGTACGTTTAATTACACTGTATTTCTTCCATAGTGATGAAGACATCCCCAGACGTCAACCTCCACCATCCTTTGGAAGCAAGAAGTCATCCATTCAGCCATCCTCTACATCTTCAAAAAGGCAGGATATTGCAGGCCTGAGGAAAGGAGCAGGGCGGGGTGGTAATACCTCAGGTCTTATAGGTAGTGGTCTGGGAGACTGGGAAAAGTACACGTCTGGTATTGGAAGCAAGCTTCTGAAGAAGATGGGTTTTGAGGAAGGTAAAGGTCTAGGTAAGAACTTGCAAGGTATATCAACACCTGTAGAAGCTAGCAAGAGGAAAGGAAAAGGAGCCATAGGCTTTTATGGATCAGAGAGATCTGAAAGGTCTATTAAGGATTTTCCAGTTCATGATTCAGATGAAGAGGAAAAAGAAAAATTCAAAGATCTCCTACAACAGTGGAAGAAGACTGGGAGTAAAAAGAAGATTAAGTATGTATATAAGAGTGCTGAGGAAGTGATACAAGAAGGGAGGACAAAGAAACTGAAACCCACTGATGACAGTCACATCACAAAGACCAAGGTCATTGACATGACTGGACCAGAAACTAGAGTTTTGAGTAGCTATCATGCAATTGCTGGGCAGAAAAATTTTATAGAAGATGAGTATGAGGAAGACAAAAAGAAGAAATATGAACATTTTGATCTCCCTGAGCTGTTACACAATCTGCAGATTTTATTAGAGAAATGTGAAGATGACATCATCCGTAATGCTCGGACAGGGGAACGGGAGAGTGACAGAATTGTCCATCTGACACATGAGAGGGAAAAATATGAAGTATTGGTGGAAAGGGAGAAAACGGAAATGGAAAGCCTTGATCAAGCTCTAACTCTGGTAGAGAGTCTTGAAACAAGACACAAAGAACAAACATTAACTCTGAGTGAGGCTACTAACATATTTAGGGAACTAAAATCTGATTATCTGAAAGTATATAACACATTCGAGATTCCATATTTAGCTCCCACATACATAACACCTCTCTTAAAAGAATTACTTGCGACATGGAATCCTCTAGCACAGCCAGCTGCTCACAAGGAAGTATTTACAGCCTGGCAGAATTTAGTCGATGTTGGAGACGGCCAGCAACAGCAACAGACAGATGGCAGTGTGCCTATGGACCCATATCACCATTTGGTGTGGGAGACTTGGGCATCTGCAGTAAGGTCAGCCATCATGGGTCCTTGGGAACCCCGTGACTGTGCACCACTCTTGGCCCTCCTCGAGACTTGGAATCTTCCTTTGGTACCCATGTGGATCCAGGCCCATCTACTGCAACACGTTATCTTGCCCCGTATCACCCGAGCAGTACAGAACTGGAACCCTTTGCAAGACACTGTGCCCATCCACACTTGGTTGCACCCCTGGCTGCCTCTATTGGTGGACAACCTTCAATCTGTGTACCCAGTTATTCGTCAGAAGCTGTCAGCGGCCCTTGTCCATTGGCATCCTAATGATCGATCAGCCAAGATGGTTTTGCAGCCATGGAAGAGGGTGTTCAGCGATATCTCGATGACTACTCTTTTACAGTCTAATATCCAACCAAAATTAGAAACTGCACTTTCGGAAATGACCATCACACCGCATAACCAGAACTTGGACCCCTGGCATTGGTTCCTGGACTGGGATGATCTGCTACCCCCTCAGGTATCACTAGACATCATGGAGCGTTGCTTTTTCCCCCAGTGGTATCAAGCCCTGGGTGCCTGGCTGTCCACCAATCCACCACACCAGGAGGTGATAGCCTGGTATAAAGGTTGGCGAGACCTTATTCCCAAGAGTCTGTCTAACCATTTACAAGTACGCCAGAAATTCCAGCAGGCCTTAGAAGTGTGCAGCCGTGCCCTTAGCCATCAGATTGGTGCTTCTGACCAATTTAACCTTCTTTTAGCAGGTCTTGACAAACTGAATGAGCCTCCCCCTCCTCCACCCCTGGGTTCGCCTCCCCAGCAACGTTCAAAGGACTGGGCGGACATCATCAGCAGTGCAAGGCGAGAAACCTTGAGCATGAAAGAGGTGGTTGAGCGGAGGTGTCTGGAGCGTGGCATTGTATTTGTGCCACTGCCAGATCGTAAACATGAGGCTCGTCCAGTATACCGCTGCGGGAAGCTCAATATTTCATTCAACAAAAATATAATATATGTACAAACTGAGCGAGGATGGATGCCAAAGAGTCTCACAACTTTGCTTGATGATGCATAAATGTAAGCTGGCTATTTTGCATCATCTTAAAACAAATTATAACTTTATTACTATTAAAATATTTAGAGATGTGAAATTTCCACCCCCCACTACACTGTGGTCTCTACTTCTCGGTGGTGCAGTCAGCCTGTTATATGTTAATCATATAGCCACCCCTGAGGCATGGGGAGTAAAAACTGTGTCTTCATATTCCCTGTGTCGTTGGGGGAGACTAAAAGGGACAAGGACATAGAGTTGAGATACTTCCCCTGGTGGTGTTATTTACCATGAAAACAAATGGTAGAAATCTGTTTTGCTGCATGGCATCCTACTTGTTTGAGAGAACACATTATATGGATAAAAAAAGAATGGTATGGTCATATGGAAAGAATGAATGAGGAGATAATTATTTAAGTAAATACTGTATATATTTATAGTTAGTATGTATATACGGTTAGTATAGGTGCAGGTTGTTTCGTAACAACGGATGTACCATTTAAATGTACAAAGGAACAAATAAACAACTATTTTTTTTAGATTTAGATGACTCCTAACTCTCCTGACCACCTGAACGGGCTTTAGAACAGTCTGTTATGGCACAGAGGTACGAATGGTGCAAATGATCCCACAGGTGTTGGATGGTTGCCTGGAGTTGGGGACTGAGGTGGTGGCGTGGTGCTGAGGTTCACTCTTGATCTTACCCTACAGGCTTTTGATAAAATTTAAGTCAGTTGAGTTACCTGGTCAGTGCTTGAAGCACTTCATACCACCTAAATCTATACCATCTGTCACTTATTTAGCAGTATGACAAGGGGTGCCGTGCTGCATAATGAAGGTGGCCTTACATTTTTGCCGCGAGGGCACAAGGCGATCAATTGACAATTAACAGGTCCAAGTAATTGTGATGGTTCATTTGTAAGTTTATAAGCAAGAAAACAAATTCCCTAAGCCCATAATGAGAAAAAGAACTCTATACCATGACACTATCC
Organism: Chionoecetes opilio; assembly: GCA_016584305.1. NCBI lineage: Eukaryota > Metazoa > Arthropoda > Malacostraca > Decapoda > Majidae > Chionoecetes > Chionoecetes opilio. Next base: position 433,532 of record JACEEZ010018107.1, read on the forward strand.
AGGTGTTTAGTGGTCTGATGGGTGTCCCGTCTAACGGTGAAGGTGAATTAGTCAGACCATAACATTCATTTCCACTTCTGTATGGTCCACTGTCTTTATTGGCGAGCAAACTTTACCCTATTCCTACGGTGCACCTTGGTGACCCACAGTTTAGGTACGGAACGACAACGGCAATAATCGAGGGACTGGATGAAGATAGTCGTGGAAGGACTATGGAAGGTGGAAGAGGACGGAAGGTGGATAGTCTGCCGTCTCCCCACGCATCCACTAATCAGCCTTCTCCTTGCGATGTACTGGTGAGTGTCCCCCAGATAGATAGATAGATAGATAGTTTTATTGACCACAGCAGAACATAATACACATATACATACTTATACATGTACAGTTTTATAACTGTAGTCCAAAAAGTAAAATTAACTCAACGCTGGCAATTAGTAACTAACACTACAATATAATGCTATCCGCATTAAAATATCATTACTATTGTATCATTACTATTACACAATAATCGCAGTCCATTAATATTGAATAGAATATGCACTGGCCATCAGTAATACACACTCAAGATACAGTGTACTATTTTACAGGTCACATCTAGGGTAAATCTATTTGAAAACACTTGTTCCATAAGAGTGAACTGGTATATGTCCCTGACATGTTGGGTCAGTGTACACTATTCCACCACATGTCTTTCAGTCTGCACTTGGTCACATACACACAGTCGCTCATCCAAGGGTAAGCGACCGCGACCTCTCCTATTCCACCTTCCGGTCTCACATATTAGCCAATGCCCACCTGTCCTAAACTGTAAATGACAGGCGATGCTTTTTATCAACTAAGTGTCTATCAGTGTCCCACATGCTCTGGTCCAGGCCCCCACCCACTGTCCCTGTTGCATGTGACCAAGCCTCGCTGTTTTCACCAACCATTCTGCCCACCCGCAGGAACCTGCCATCCTGGCCCGTCACCGCCTTGTCTATGCCCAACCACGCACTAAAGAAGTTCTGGACTAACTGAGATATCTACAAGCACCTAGCAAGTGCACCACCTGGTGAGGCAATTGTCGGATCGTACTTGGCGTGTGACTGTCCTCTTCAGTCTGCTATCCTCGCAGTTAACCCCTTCTTTACCGCCCTCACGGAACCATCCTTGACGATGCCCATCACCTCTATCGTCTGCAGCAGCTGCCTCGCGAAACCACCTTCATTCCCTCCTTCAACAACCTGGTGAGTGCATATACATAACTGACACTTGGGGATTGCAAAGGGTAGCGGATTGTAAGTTCTTGTGCCACTCTTGTGGTGCCGATCTAGTGGAATCACACGTCCACCATTAGATGTTGATTGATTCTTTTTATTTGCAGTCATTATTTACTGGTTTATACAACATATAAAGGGTCAGGAAGAAAAAACCTTCAGTTATCTAGGATTATCAGTAATCCAGTAACCCTCGGGAACTAACTTAGCTGGATTTCCAATGGTCAACCTGTATGATAATTATTATTATTTTAATCATTGTTATTGTTATTATTATCAAATTGGCACAAAGTTAAAAAATGACTATGGCAACACTGCGCACACATCCTCCCCGTGACCAACAGAAATCACAAATGTCCAACACAGGCACTCAGTTCACCACTGCTTGCATGATGGTATAGTAGATTACAGTTAACCCTTGCTTTTACGGATCTCTATATAACAAATTTCGGCTTTTAAACTAACTTTAAAACTAACTTTTTCTGTCAGTCCGGTATATGCGGTTATTTACCGAATAAGTTCGGTAAATGCGGGGTTCGGCTCGGTGGTGGGCCGGCCAAACATGCACATGCAAGTCGATCGGCGGCAGTGGAAACAAAGCCGAGCGGGCGGTGCGCCGATCAGTCTAGCTTTGTCCGCCCGATTGTAAACACCTCCGCTCGCGTCCTCCGTGCCTCACCATGTTGCCTGCCTTTCATCTTATGTAACCAAAGTTACATACACGGAAATGGTCGGAAATAGCTAACTTTCACCTCATATAACGAACAAAGTTTGATAGATGCAAAACGTTCGGATACCTTGGATATAATGGATTTTCGGATATAACATCACTTCCTTCCCCCCCCAATTGGTTAGTTAGTGAAGGTTGACTGTATTATCATTGTCATAATGAATATTATTTATATTATTATTATTATCATTAATATTATCACTCACTTCCTTCTGCTTCTGCTTCTGCAAAACTAATCCAAGGGTGTCAGCACTATCAATACGTCAAAAAGCCAATCTTTTCAAAGCATCTAAAAAGCTGGATCTCATCAATGTGTCAAGAAGCTGAAACTGACTAAATGTTATCAAATCATCAAAAACACCAGATGTCCTCAATGCACCAAAATTGGATGAAATCCTATTGATGCATAAAAAACTTCAGATCTTTGCAAAGTGTGAAAAACATCTTCAGATCTTAGCAAAGCATCAAAACACATTATGTACTGGTGCAGCAGATGAAGCACGGTGTGGCACAATAAGAACACAAGCTGCATATCAATGTCCGTCTTTATTCCAAGTACAGTAAAACCCTTATAACTAGGCATTGTATAACTCGGAATTTGATATAACTTGGGAAGGCAAAGACAATTTTTTTTATACACATCTATGCCTATAGTGCATGTAGGCAGTGACCTCCAGGGCTCAGATGGTAGGCCCTGGAGGCTCATTTGAGGGCTGTGATGGTTGGCCTTCGCCCGTGGTGGCACAGGCAGGATTGTTATAATGATGCCTGTGATTAGAGGCTCATGCCGCCCCCCATGTGTCCTCCGATGCACTCGCAGTCGAAGGTAGAGTTAATGGACAGGGCATGTGGGTGTTCTTAGTCCACTCGACGGTGCAGAAAGATTTTAAGTGGATTTATGGGTATCACTCGGGATCGAACTCGTGTCTTCGAGAACGCCACCCGGTGACGCTAACCACTCTGCTACTGCCTCCCCTAAACTGCATCTCTTGGTTTTCACTCGGCATATCATGCCCTCACAACCTATTGTGTGAACATGTAAACAGAAAGTCGGCAAAAAATAATGTATCTCGGCATATTGTTGTTATAACTGCATCTCTTTGCTTACAACAAGCAACACTCGGCATATCCTCAGTCGCATAAAGTCGTGTTTTTGTCCTTTTGACCTTTTCCTGCAGGCTCAGGCTCTTCAATTTTATTCCCTTCCTGCTGGAGACACCCTTGCGTGATGGAGCTGACATCTTGAAATACAGTACAGGGAGGTCCCGAAGATACGAGCAGTTATGTTCCACCTGGCATACTCGTAAAGCGAAATCTCATATAATGAAACACATAACTAATGGTAAAATATAGGTTTGGTTCCAAGGACCCCATCAATTAAAAAAAGAAAAAAAAAGATGATGTTTTTCAAGCTAAAATAAACTATAGCAAACACAACAAACACAGCGTCTATATTACCCACACTGTACTACCTATTCTGTAGAAAAAGCATTCTGAAAGAGAAAATAGCACACAAAATAACATAACTGCACATTAATTAAGCATAAAACATGCATAACAAGCAAAAAAGACGTTGTAATGTAGGGGACGCCGCGTGATACAAGAAAAGGTAGTGTAGCAGTCCCAAGGTTGGGGCCACACACCTGCTAATTACCCCTAAAGGTCAGGCCGCGCCATATGCTTAATTACCCTTCAGGTCACGCCTTGCTAGGGGTGACCTGACTGCTGTCCCAAGGTTGGGGCGGCACACCTGCTAATTACCCCTAAATGTCAGGCCGCGCCATATGCTTAATTACCCTTCAGGTCACGGCTTGCTAGGGGGGACCTCACTGGGGTCAACCAAATCCCCCTTTGTCCAGCCCGGAAGTGGGAGGGCCCGCATTTTGAACTTGATAATTTTACTCACCCCAGTTTGAATGTCTTATCATTGGATTTTCGATCTCGTATATTGAAAATAGACCCTAATTTACACATCTCGTATCATCGGATTCTCGTATACCGAATGCTCGTATAACGGGACCTCCCTGTACTCTATGATGTACGTACTGTATTTACAATTTTTTATATATATATTTTTTTTTACCCATATCAGAGGAGGGCATTTGCATAATTCGGCATATTGAATAACTCGGCAAGGGCCAGAGCCCCTATCGTGCCGAGTTATAAGGGTTTTACTGTACCTTACTTTAATAATAATAACCTAAGATTCATAAAATTGAAATAAAAATATACTTCCTTCCGAAGACAGGAAATTGAAGCGGGTAGTATACTATAGTCTATTCACTTAAGCCTGGATTCCTGGGCTGGGAGCTGCTCGCTGCCTAGCCGAGTTTGTAAGGACGTCGCTGATTGGCTGATAGACTCGGGCTGGGTGGCGATGGTGGTGGTACTTGCCTCGCCGCAACCCAAAACCCTTGCGTTGCCTCAGAAAAATATTCATATTTCTTGGCTTTACTCATCTCTTACACAAGATAGGCCTATTTTCTTTGCATCAGTAAATCAGGCAGTGATTGTTCAACAACAACACGCCATTCATAACTCAATAGGGTAAAAAATAAAGTCATGACTGACTATCACAAGAGTAGGCGGACTTTTAGGTTTTCAGTGCATTGAAATGTTGTACTCCTACCCGAAATAACCAAGCTACCAGATAATAGTTATGAAAGCTGAGCCTACCATCGTGTTCATAATACATTGCTGCATATCAGGAGCATAAAAAAATTACAGTAAGACTACACTAATATTAAGATAATTAAAGGAAAGTAAAAGAGTGTATAAACATTATTTCTTGCTTATTTTGCTTCAACTCGCTCTAACTCCATAAGTTTTGGTCACATTCAATTTTCAAGAACTGTTTCAAAATCCTTATACTTTTCCGCTTCCTGTGGTATGTAGCACGTACCAATAAGGAAAAGAGTAGGTGGTCAAAATGGCTAAGAAAGTTAAAACTACTACTGCAAACTGGCACAGTGACGGGTGAGCATTGCTCCCTATATAGGAGAGACTGTTTTCGGGAGAGCTATCAGAGGCTCCACCCGTCACGGCACCAGTTTGAAACAGTTTAACTTTCTTAGCCATTTTGACCACCTACTATTTTCCTTATTGGTACGTGCTACATACCACAGGAAGCGGAAAAGTATAAGGATTTTGAAACAGTTCTTGAAAATTGAATGTGACCAAAACTTATGGAGTTAGAGCGAGTTGAAGCAAAATAAGCAAGAAATAATGTTTATACACTCTTTTACTTTCCTTTAATTATCTTAATATTAGTGTAGTCTTACTGTAATTTTTTTATGCTCCTGATATGCAGCAATGTATTATGAACACGATGGTAGGCTCAGCTTTCATAACTATTATCTGGTAGCTTGGTTATGTCGGGTAGGAGTACAACATTTCAATGCACTGAAAACCTAAAAGTCCGCCTGCTCTTGTGATAGTCAGTCATGACTTTATTTTTTACCCTATTGAGTTATGAATGGCGTGTTGTTGTTGAACAATCACTGCCTGATTTACTGATGCAAAGAAAATAGGCCTATCTTGTGTAAGAGATGAGTAAAGCCAAGAAATATGAATATTTTTCTGAGGCAACGCAAGGGTTTTGGGTTGCGGCCAGGCAAGTACCACCACCATCGCCACCCTGCCCGAGGCTATCAGCCAATCAGCGACGTCGTTACATACTCGCCTAGGCATCGAGCCGCTCCCAGGAATCCAGCTTAAGTGAATAGACTATAGTACTAATCGGCAGCTTTCAAGACTTAGAAACGAAGCAGCATTTTATATCTTACAGAATGAATATTTCGAATCGCTCCTGCACCGGGCGGGACTCTGCAGATGGGGCATGGATTTCCCATGGCTTCCATGACGTTGCTGCAGCCTGGACAGACCTGAGCATGATTGCAAGGCCTGAAACAGATCGTTCTCGCTCGGGTTGCCAAACACACAGCGCGCAAAGACGATGATTCTGTTGCTGAGAATCTTGATATTCTTGGTCAACAGCAACTTCATTAGCATCATCCGAGTCTTCTCCGTCCCGAGTTGGTCGGATGATCGGTTGGTCGTTTCTAAAAGCAGAAGATGTGTGTCCATCGTGTAGGCCACAGCCGAGATAAACTGCATGTGATTGTACTCCACTCTTGCATATTTCTCCTCTCCAGGTTTGTTTCATAGGGCTTCTTCCTCGACCTGCTGACGTTGAAGCCCCGGTCCAGCCTCCAGGTCCTTCTCCGTGTCTTCTATCACGTGATTAATGTGCCCAACGAAAGACCACATGGACGGGTGGTGGTGCACCCGTATTCTTGCCTTCAATCTGGAATGGAATGACTCGCAAAAGTTATTGGTTCCATAAGGAAAATCATAAACTGAACATTTTTGTGGAGTCAGTGTTGATCCAGTAACGAAAGAATTACTGCCGGAATTTGCGGATGTTTGTCCTGGTGTGGTTGTTCACGTTCATGGGCGGATCAAACAAGGCAAGGGTGATGACTCTGATCTGGTTGGCCGGTAACACATGTTGTAGTAAATAGTAGTACTATTTGCATTAGGTTTCAGTAGGTTTTTGATACCTTGATAACTTCTGGATTTTTTTATGCTTTGATGACTTTTGTCAGTTTGATGCTTTGATAACCTCTGAATTTTTTTATGCATCGATGACTTCTCACTTTTGATGCTTTGAAACGATATGAACTTTTTTGACACATTGATAGGATATGGTGAAAAACTGTTTTTGACAAAAAGAAAACATCTGGAAAATTTGATGAATTGCTAAGTTTTTGCAGATTTGATGAAATGATAGGATCAGTTTTTGACGTTTTGATGCGGCGCCCCCCCAGGAAGGACCCCGCCCTCCCTCTCACAGACACACAAACAATCTGGAAGTTACTGGGGCCTTTCCCCTAATGGTATAACACTATCTCCCCCACCCTTAAGATGTTGCCGTCCCGACAACACTAGCACTGTGTACAAACATAAAACACATCGAGAACACAACAATCTATACAGCTCCTAGGGCATCCTCGTCTTCTTTGTTCCCTGGCTTCTGCCGAAACTTAATGGTTCTCTATCCTCATCACGCCCGCGTTCTGGTGTCCCTTGCCGTTAGCTACCTTAGATGGTGTTCCCACCTTCTACGCACGCAAGAAGGGCATCTCTCATGGTACCCTCGGCAGAGGAAACTCTGTCACTTGCCTTCCTCGGCACCAGCCAGGGGAGGCGGTAGCAGAGTGGTTAGCGTCACCGAGTGGCATTCTCGAAGACCCGAGTTCGATCCCGAGTGAGACCCATAAATCCACTTAAAATATTTGTCTGCATTGTCAAGTGGCCTAAAAACACCCACATGCTGCCCATAACTCTACCTTTGATTGCGAGTGCATCGGAGGACACAGGGGGGCGGCATGAGCCTCTAATTACAGGTGTCACTATAAAAATCCTGCCTGCACCACCACGGGCAAGCGCCAACCATCACAGCCCTCAAGTGAGCCTCCAGGGCCTACCATACGAGCCCTGGAGGTCACTGCCTACACGCGCTATAGGCATAAATGTAAAAAGAAAAGAAACAAAAAAGCCAGCTCCTCGTCCAGATATTCCTCATGCTGGCGAGCATAGCTAAAGGTATCTGTTGAGTGACTCCTCCTAGGAGGCCTTCCATTCAGCAGGTTTACCTGCAGCTGTAGATCTTGGTCATCACACAGCAATCTCCCCTAGTCTTCCGGTGGCACTCTCACTGGCTCCTCCACTATAGTGCGACAACACGTCCTCTTGTCACTCTTCCTAAGGTTGTGTTGAGACACGGGTGGGCCGCCCTTGCTCACAGGCCTCAGCAGCACGCTCCATCCCTGGAGAGTCAGCTGCATTGCCTCAGGGTTCAGCTTAAGCCTCTGTGTTAACTCTTGTGTCTTCTCTTTCTGATATTATCTTCACCTCTCCAGAAAGTCTTTTGGTGTCTCATCTGTCTGTTGCACTCCTCATCTCCTCTGTTCTCTGCTGTTCTCTCAGCCTCTCTCTCGTTCTGCACATAAAAAAGATGCAATCAGCATATGCCAAGCAACATCTGACCAAATCTCTCACTTCTTACTATAATTATGTGTTGGCCCCACTCTGAGCTATTCTTATTTTTATAAAAACAAAACGAAACCTTTTTGAGATCCGGGGCTATTCATAAAACAATCGGGGCTATAGCCCCCAATGCCCAGTTCTAACTATGCCAATGGGTTAGATGGTCGATGATACGCTTCCAACTATATCTATCTATCCATTGCATCAACCTCTTCAATGCTGCTAGATTCTCTTCAACACACTGCCTCCATGTCTTCCTTGGCCTGCCTGGTGGACGGCGACAATTTTAATATATCAGAGACTTGAGTGGAACAGGTCACAGCAGTCTAGATTTTGTGGCTATGGAAATTGATTATGTGGAGTGCGGAGATGGGATGATTTGAACAATGAAAGCATGTAGGAAAGATGTGGTATAAAAGTATGTGTCCATCTGCCCACAATGTGCAATGGATATTATTATGTTAATTATAATTATTATATTATGTTATTGCATCAGCCATCTAACCTTATAAGATATTACGGAAAAATCTGACATGAAACAGAAAGATGATTATATCGGTGTAGTCTTGGAACTTCTTCATCGCATGTCGTGTGAGTGGAGGCCATGAGAAGGGAGGAAGGAGCTTGAACAGGCTGCTGGAGGCTGTTTGTATAGGGAGAAGTGGATACTCTTTTGCCATACTCAACCCCATTTATATACTATTATTATATACATTCTCTCTCTCTCTCTCTTGAATGTCATTTTTGCAGCCACTCAGTAAATATGATTATCTCTCTTTCTGCATGTAAATAGGGAGGGAGGGGAGGGAGGGAGGGAGGGAGGGAGGGAGGAGAGGGAGGGAGGGGAGGGAGGGAGGAGAGAGGAGAGAGGAGGGAGGGAGGGAGGGAGGGAGGAGGAGGGAGGGAGGGAGAGGAGAGGAGGAGAGAGGAGAGAGGAGAGAGAGAGAGAGAGAGAGAGAGAGAGAGAGAGAGAGAGAGAGAGAGAGAGAGAGAGAGAGAGAGAGAGAGAGAGAGAGAGAGAGAGAGAGAGAGAGAGAGAGAGAGAGAGAGAGACTTCTATAGTTTTATTTATACGTATACATATTTGATTTTGTTAATTGATCAATATTATTTTTTCCCCACTACAGTTCATGTGCAGTTTAAAGACAGACTAATGGGGAAAAAAGCCTGGCATCATATTTAATTTTATTAATTGATCAACATTTACCCCCACTACTTACATTATTGCACTTAGATATTTCTAAAGATATTTATATGAGCACTTAGATATTTCATTTTATTTATTTATCAATATTTTTTTCCTATTACAGTTTGTGCAGGGTATGAAAAAGACTAATGGTGATGAAGAAATCCTGGTGTCGTTGGGGTCAAAATACAATATGTACCCACCATGTGCAAGATGGCCTCTCAGGTATTACAGGCATCATTCATAAGCAAGACTACAGGCGAGATGATGAGTAGAACTGTATTTTTGCTGTAAGAACTTCCGTAACTGTAATTATGCTGCCGATTCTATTGTATAAAAAAAAAAATTGTAGTAATTCTTATAGAGTATCAGTTTTTAAATAGCTAGATCAGATGTTTAACTTTGATATTTTCTTAACTACATTAATTTAAAAAAGAACTTATGAACTTCAATAATTTATTAGCTACATATATACAAAAAAATTAGTTAACTTCTATTTAGTGGCGATTCATAATTACTTACATACCGTCAACACTAATGTCGCCAGGCGCCATACATGTATTACGAATGTTAGCATCACTACAGACTTGTATGTGCCACTGAAGACAGGTACATAATATAAACTAATGTGCATGCCTCTTTAGTGGCACATACAAGTCTGTAGTGATGCTAACATTTGTAATATATGTATGGCGCCTGGCGACATTAGTGCAGTGGCGACTATACTGTAGTGTTGTTGACGGTAATAGTTGTGCATATAGATTCAGTTTTCAAATAGCTATTCAATATATTTAACTTCAGTATTTTCTCAACCACATTTATTTAAGTCAAGAAACATTAGTTAACTTATCTTGACTGGTGATTCATAATTGCTTAAAAAATTTATAGTGTAGCAAATGTGTCAGGTAGTTAAGACAAAAATAATGCTATAAAAATCAAACTTTGGATCTGTAGAATCAAGAAAAAGTTACAGCAAGATAAGAACATATCAGTTAAATGAAAATATATATAATAGTAATTCAATATATTATAATAATATTATACAAGTCATTCAATTTAATATAACAATCAAATAAATAATACAGTATATCGAGGCAAAAGGAGTGTAAAAAACACTCCTTTTGCCTCAATATTTATTTGAATATTATATTAAATTGGATGACTATTATATAACATTATATATTGAATTACTATTATATATTGTTTAATTTAACTGATATGTTCTATTCTTGATTCTATAGATCCAAAGTTTGATTTTTCTAGCATTATTTTTGTCAAAATGTTACCGGGAGAATAAACAAATAAAAGTCGAAAATACTTAAAAGCCTCTCCGGAGATAAAGTGATTGGTATTATTAAGATAAACAAAGTGTTGGGATAAGTTTTATTTAGATGTAAAACCATATAATATATATTTTATTTACTACATAATATACTGTTAGGACATCCTTTATAACTACAGATGCACTGTTAGGACATCCTTTATAACTACAGATGCACTGTTAGGACATCCTTTATAACACTGTAGATGCACTGTTAGGACATACTGTTAAACTATAGATGAACTGTTAGGACATACTGTAACTAGATGCAGTCTTAACATGGCAACAAATAAACATGGCAAGCGAGTTTGTCTTTTCATGATTTCCTTTTACGTAATCTCCGGACGGTCTTCTAAGTATTTATGACTTATACTATAAACCATGATTAATAAGTACAGGGCTCTGTCCCGCAGGACTAGAAATCTCCTGGGGAGAGACAAGGAGAGGTATGTCAGGAGTCTCGCTGAGGATGTCGAGGGCCATTTGGACGCTAATGACCTCTGACCCGCCTACCGAGCCCTGAAGAAGCTCTGTTCCAAGTCTCCATCTCGGGCGAGTGCTATCCGAACAGCAGATGGGGCCTTCCCATCGGGTTGTATCTGTAAGACAAACCGGCGTGGAGGAGGCCAAGGGGCTGCCCACAAGGCTCGTGGCTGGAGCAAGTTTATTTTCGTCTAGAGTTGCTTGGTATTGGAAGGGAGCCTGCATGGGGAATGCGCGTTGGGACCCCCTGGAGTGGCGTCGTAGGGTGGGCGAGGCGACTCGCCCCCCGGCGTATGCCCCCAATGATTGATTGATTGATTGATAGAATGTCACCATAATTATCAGTCAGGTAAAATAAGAAACTAAGAAAACTATAAGGAAGATGTGGATGGAGGAATGTTACGAGAGAAAGAGGCTGAGGAAGGAAGATGCATGGAAGATTTTTTATTTTTGTGTTGGATTTTGTGAGCTCATAATAAGAAAGAAGGTGGTAAAAACTGTGAATGACATTATGATATATAGACTGCATAGAAAATAATCTACACATAGAAGGAAGAAAAAGAGGAGGAAGGGAAGAAGATTAAAAGATTTAAGAGAAAGAGGAAGATACGAGATATCTGGAGAAAGGAAACCATGGAGGAGGAAGAGAAGAGAGCCACATGAGAAAAAAATTCTGATAAAAATAATGAGACAATAAAATGAAAATATAAAAAAAAAAAATCATGCAAGAGGAATCCACAATAATAACATGTAGGAGGAAGGGGAGAAGGAGAATGACAGGTACAGGTGCTAACATCTGCTACACTTCACAGGTATTCCCTCTTATGACACACAAACGTGGTGGGGCAGAGACACGGTTGGCCTTGGTGCTGATGAGGAAAAGGGCAGATGTGCAAGTCACAAACTGTAAGGCAATACCTGGAGAGCCTTGTTTGACGCAGCACAGGTTGGTGTGGGTAGACCTCAATATTACAAAGATGAAGAGGATAAAGAGAAAAGGTGTAAAGAGGATAAAATCGGAAGCTGAAAGAATCCAACAAGAGACAGGAGTTTGAAGAAAATTTTGCAACAAAGATGGAAGGAGGCGAGGGAGACACTGGAGAGAAGCTGGAAAAGAGGTGTGTGGATTAACATGTGAAAGAAGAGGTAGAGAAAGGGAGACTTGGTGGTGGAATGAAGAGGTGCAACAGAAAATTAGGGAGAAAATAATTGCATTCAAACAGTGGCAATGAACAAGATGTGAGGTGGATAAAGGAGTGTATAGAGAAAAGACGAATGAAGCTAAGAGGCAAGTGGCAATAGTAAAGAAACAAGCATCGGAGAAGTGGAGTAAGAACTTGAACACAGCAGAAGGAAGGCAGAGGTTCAGAGTAACTAAGCAGATGAGAAAAGGCAAGAAGGATGTACAAGGAGCAAAGTATGTCCAGGACGAAAACGGAGAAATCAAGGCGGTGGAGAGAGGCGAGAGAAAGATGGAGAGAATATTTTGAGACTGCTGAACGTAGAAAATAACATTGAGCTGGAGGAGGTTGAAATGGTGGAAGGTCCAATGTAGTAGAAGAGGAGGTAGAAAGAGCACTGAAGGGATGAAAGGTGGATAGGCACCAGGCCCATCAGGTGTAAGCAGTGATATGATGAAACTAGCAGGAAGGACAGGTCTCAGAAAACTAACTGGAGTTTTTGAAAAGATTATGAGGGAGGAGAAAGGCCCAGAAAAATGGAAGGATAGTTTTACCTTACCACTGTTTAAAGGAAAAGGAGATGCACTGTATGTGGCGGGTACAGAGATTTGAGGCTGTTAGAACATGGGATAGGAAGAGGGTGTTGTGTGAACGGCTGAAGAGAATAATCAAGATCGATTACTGCCAATGGAAGCCGATGACTTCCAAGGAGGAAGTGGAGAGGAGATTCATAGATTGGAAGCAAGCAATGGAGAAAAGAGGTCTGAAGGTGAATACGTATGTCCAAGACGAAGATGATGGTAACAGGCAAGAAAATAAAGCTAAATATACAAGTGGAAAGGTTTCCCTGTGGAGTGTGCGGTAGTGGAGTTGGAGTAAACTATATTTTTTGCAAGAAATGTGACAAGTGATGCCATAAAAGATGTTTGGGACTAAAGACACCTGAATAGAGTGGTAGATTTCTGCTGTCCAGCGTGGTGGAAGGCATAGATAGCTATTTAAGTTTATTCACGGATGATGCCAAGTTGCTGAGGAAAGTGAAAAATAAGGAAGATTGTAATCAGCTACAAACAGATATTGATAAGATATCAGACTGGAGTCAGAGGTGGGAAGTGGAGTTTAATGCAGGGAAAAGTAGTGATGGAATTTGGCAGTAGTACAAGGAGACAAACGGGGAATTACCGAATGGGAAATGAGTCTATTAGAAAAATAAGAGGAGAAAAAGACCTGGGAGTAACAGTCACTATAGTCTATTCACTTAAGCCTGGATTCCTGGGCTGGGAGCTGCTCGCTGCCTAGCCGAGTTTGTAAGGACGTCGCTGATTGGCTGATAGACTCGGGCTGGGTGGCGATCAAGGATAGTATATAGTACTATCCTTGGTGGCGATGGTGGTGGTACTTGCCTTGCCGCAACCCAAAACCCTTGCGTTGCCTCAGAAAAATATTCATATTTCTTGGCTTTACTCATCTCTTACACAAGATAGGCCTATTTTGTTTGCATCAGTAAATCAGGCAGTGATTGTTCAACAACAACACGCCATTCATAACTCAATAGGGTAAAAAATAAAGTCATGACTGACTATCACAAGAGTAGGCGGACTTTTAGGTTTTCAGTGCATTGAAATGTTGTACTCCTACCCGATATAACTAAGCTACCAGATAATAGTTATGAAAGCTGAGCCTACCATCGTGTTCATAATACATTGCTGCATATCATGAGCATAAAAAAATTACAGTAAGACTACACTAATATTAAGATAATTAAAGGAAAGTAAAAGAGTGTATAAACATTATTTCTTGCTTATTTTGCTTCAACTCGCTCTAACTCCATATGTTTTGGTCACATTCAATTTTCAAGAACTGTTTCAAAATCCTTATACTTTTCCGCTTCCTGTGGTATGTAGCACGTACCAATAAGGAAAATAGTAGGTGGTCAAAATGGCTAAGAAAGTTAAACTGTTTCAAACTGGTGCCGTGACGGGTGGAGCCTCTGATAGCTCTCCCGAAAACAGTCTCTCCTATATAGGGAGCAATGCTCACCCGTCACTGTGCCAGTTTGCAGTAGTAGTTTGCAGTAGTAGTAGTAGTAGTAGTAGTATATGTATGTATATATATATATATGTATGTATGTATGTATGTATGTGTGTATGTGTATGTGTATATATATATATATATATATATATATATATATATGTATGTATGTATGTATGTATGTATGTATGTATGTATATATATATATGTATGTATGTATGTATGTATGTATGTATGTATATATATATATATATGTGTATATATATATATATATGTATGTATGTATGTATGTATGTATGTATGTATGTATGTATGTATGTGTGTGTGTGTGTGTGTGTATAATAATATAAGCGAAAGGTGTGTCTGTCTGTCTGTCTGTGTGGTATAGGTTCCGCCCCCCGTCGCGCAAACACCTCATATGGCACATTTTTGGAATCAGGTTGACCAGGGGAAGGTCATAAGCCTACTTATGAGATGATCCGATCACTTTTCTTCTTCTTTTTTTTAGCAGCCTATTAGCGAGAATTGTGAAAATAAAAGTGGGTTGCGAGAATTGAGGAAGCCTTGATGTAGGGTGATGGGTAATGGGTGAGTGAATGGGTGGGGTGATGGGTGTGGGGTGATGGGTGAGTGAATGGGTGGGGGGTGATGGGTTGGGGGTGATGGGTGATGGGTGAGGGAATAGGTGGGGGGTAATGGGTGAGTGAATGGGTGTGTGGTGATGGGTAATGGGTGAGTGAATGGGTGGGGGGTGATGGGTAATGGGTGAGTGAATGGGTGGGGGGTGATGGGTAATGGGTGAGTGAATGGGTGGTGGTGATGGGTAATGGGCGAGTGAATGGGTGGGGGGTGATGGGTAATGGGTGAGGGAATGGGTGGGGGGTGATGGGTGAGGGAATAGGTGGGGGGTGATGGGTAATGGGTGAGTGAATGGGTGTGTGGTGATGGGTAATGGGTGAGTGAATGGGTGAGGGGTGATGGGTAATGGGTGAGTGAATGGGTGGGGGGTGATAGGTAATGGGTGTGTGGTGATGGGTAATGGGTGAGTGAATGGGTGGGGGGTGATGGGTAATGGGTGAGTGAATGGGTGGGGGGTGATGGGTAATGGGTGAGTGAATGGGTGGGGGGTGATGGGTAATGGGTGAGTGAATGGGGGGGGGGAATACATACATTTCTACATCCATGATTTCAGGAAAGTTAAAAGGGGCTATCTGGAGAGTCCTTCGGCCCACCAAACACAGGTGGTGGGCCTTCGGCCCACCAATAGCCCTCCGCAGGAGCTAGCCAAAAAGTCCCTCCGGAGGGCGGCTTTGCTGCTAGTATATATATATTTATGCATACATTAGGCACATAACCGAACTTAGAGCAGCGCGTTTATAACTAATAATTCTTTGTGGATGAATGTCTTGAGCATGCCTAACACAAATCTGGGGTTAACTTTATGAGAAAAAAAACACACACGCACACACACACACACACACACGGTTGAAAACCAAAGCAATAATAATAATCCAAGTGTCTGTGAGGAAGCGCTCTCTCTCTCTCTCTCTCTCTCTCGAGAGAGAGAGAGAGAGAGAGATGAGGATGGGTGGAGTAGTGGAGATGAGGGTGGGTGGAAGAGTGGAAATTAAGGTAGATATGAGACTAACAAAGCAATCCAGTCCTTTAACAACCCACAAACTACATAGCAAAAAAAAAGATGATATTCTACCCACAATCCTCTGCGACGTTGTTAACGAGTTCGAAGCACTAACGAACCCTATCAATATAAGCTTTAAAAAAATACTACAAAGCTATACCAACACTATTCCTAACTCACATTTACTAACAATTAAGACTTTGATAACGTAATAGGTAAAAAATTATTGTTCAAAGGTCAACAGGTCAGGCCGTGGGAAGGAAATGAGTGAAAAATTTAGTGTTTCGTAGCAGTGTTGAGTTCCTTGAGTAATCCGGTACGAGCGACAGTCGAGAGCGAACCGGCGATAGGGCACGACGCGTGTGCAGGCAGCTGGGAGGAAGAGCATTTTTGGCCAAACCGCTATATTTTGTTGTTTTTCTTCATATTTCTGCAGCGTAAGGTAGCAGAGAGAAAGGGAGGGAGTGGGAAAGAGAGTGAGAGGAATGAGTGGCGGATCTAGGGGGTGGAAATCTCATTGGGCAGCCCAGATCTGAGTCAGGTCTAATGAAAATTCAACCATTAATTTTTAATGGCTATGCCTTGACCAAC
>JACEEZ010018107.1:455000-465000 GCA_016584305.1 Chionoecetes opilio
AGAAGCAAAAAATTATCGACCAGTTGCCTTAACCTCCCACATTATTAAAGTCTTGGAGAGAATAATAGTTAAGAACATGGCTCAATATCTCGAACAAAATAACAAAATGAACCAAGACCAACATGGCTTTCGCGTTGGGCGTTCATGCCTCTCCCAACTGCTCGCCCACTATGAAACAATTTTAGAAAAGCTGGAATCTAACAAAAAATGTTGATGTGGTCTATCTTGATTTTGCAAAAGCCTTTGACAAGGTAGACCACGGCATTTTACTACACAAGATACGACAAATGGGCATTACTGAAAGCTCGGGATGTGGGGTGCACTCGTTCCTTACTGACAGGGAGCAGTGTGTAGCGGCTGGCGGTGCAGTGTCTCAGTCGTCAGTGGTCAACAGTGGAGTGCCACAGGGATCGGTCCTTGGACCTCTGCTATTTTGATCCACATCTCCGACATAAACAGACACGTCTTACACTCGTCTGTAGCTTCTTTTGCTGATGACCCCCAGGGTACTGAAGGAAGTTTCTTCAGTATCTGATGCCGAACAACTACAAACTGATCTGGCATCACTTTACTCGTGGGCAGAGCAAAATAACATGTCCTTCAATGACAACAAATTTGAGCATATACATTACAGTTCAGGGGGAATTAACTACAATGCACACACGTTTGCAGCACCAGACGGTTCACATATAGACACCAAGGAGCATATAAGAGACCTAGGAATTACCCTCAGCTGTGACGGAAACTTTATCCAACATATACAAAATGTGGTAAAGAAGGCACGAAGCCAGGCTGGCTGGATCCTTCGCACTTTCCGGACACGTGAAAGGCTTCCTATGCTGACATTATACAAGTCACTCGTGATAACCGTTGTTGGAGTATTGTTGTCAGCTGTGGAGTCCATGGCGAGCAGGAGAGAAGCAGTCATTGAAGCAGTACAACGATCTTTCAACCGATAGAATATTTGACGTCCGACATTTGGACTACTGGGAAAGATTACGTGAACTCGACCTTTACTCACTAGAAAGGCGTAGAGAAAGGTACGCTATATTATACATCTACAAAATATTGACCGGAAAATCTGTAAATAACTTGAATGTACGGTCTAGCAATCACCCACGACGGGGTCTGCTCTGCCATATTGAAAGGATATACCCCAGAGCAAGTACAAGAGTCAAGACGCTCAAAGAAAACGCTTTCGCTATAAGAGGGCCACACCTCTTCAATGCACTGCCCAGACACCTGCGTGACTCAACGGAACATAACCTTGAACGTTTCAAGAACCACCTAGACAAGTTCCTACGGACAATACCCGATCAACCCAAGCTGCCTCATTACCACCTCTGCGCTGCCAGCAACAGCATCATAGACCAGATGGCGAAGAGACGAGCAGACGGGTTATATTAGGGGGCGGCGCATCAGCGTGGCCACGGGCATCAACTGTTGCCTGAAAACTATTCACCACAGGAACCACAGGTGTGTGTGTGTGGTGTGTGTGTGTGTGTGTGTGTGTGTGTGTGTGTGTGTGTGTGTGTGTGTGTGTGTGTGTGTGTGTGTGTTTTTTTTTGTCGTCCCTATGACATTAATATACGCTGAGACAATAACACAATTTTTTTACACATTGAGGATTCTATTTTCAGGCACATTTTCTCCTGAGGTGCCCTTGCATGATTATCTAAGAGTGTAATATTCTTAGCAGATTCCGTACAGTTGGGGCGCTTTCTATGTTGTGTTGTGGTGAATGATGTAGTTTTAGTCTTGTGACCTGTAAAGCGTTGCCTACGGTATAATAATCGAATTTCTTCTGACAACCTTGTGGCAATTTGATGTACTCTCGCGAGTACGTGTACACACACACACACACACACACACACACACACACACACACACACACACACACACACACACACACACCCCACACACACACACACACACACCCCAACACACACACACACACACACACACACACACACACCACACACACACACACCACACACACACACACACACACACACACACACACACACACACACACACACACACACACACACACACACACACACACACACACACATCAAAGGCAAACTGGATGATTTGGAGACTGGTAGATTTGGAGACGGGACAGTACGAGCATAGCTCTTTTACTGTATGTTACAACTAGGTAAATACACACACACACACACACCGGCTCAATAAATTTTCGTCCATACAAGCCTCATGTCCACCTATAGTCTATACCTATTCTATATCACCTACACCCACCTCCATCCTCCGACTGCCGTCACCTTCACACGCTTCACCTAACTCACCTACCCACTCGGGCGAAATTCTTTAGTTTTCACAATACTGCAATTCCAAACAAACTCATGCCAGCATGTTCTTATCTGAAGCCTGGATTTTGAAAGTAGTATTTACACGCCGATGTCTGTGAGAAGGGAAGCTGTAACAATGTACTGAAGAAGAAGAAGAAGAAGAAGAAGAAGAAGAAGAAGAAGAAGAAGAAGAAGAAGAAGAAGAAGAAGAAGAGAAGAAGAAGAAGAAGAAGAAGAAGAAAGAAGAGAAGAAGAAGAAAGAAGAAGAAGAAGAAGAAGAAGAAGAAGAAGAGAAGAAGAAGAAGAAGAAGAAAGAAGAAGAAGAAGAAGAAGAAGAAGAAAAGAAGAAGAAGAAAGAAGAAGAAGGAAGAAGAAGAGAGAAGAAGAGAGAAGAAAAGAAGAAGAAAGAAGAGAAGAAGAGAAGAAGAAGAAGAAAGAAGAAGAGAAGAAGAAGAAGAAGAAGAAAAGAAGAAGAAGAAGAAGAAGAAGAAGAGAGAAGAAGAAGAGAAGAAAGAAGAAGAAGAAGAAGAAAAGAAGAAGAAGAAGAAGAAGAAGAAGAGAAGAAGAAGAAGAAGAAGAAGAAGAAGAAGAAGAAGAAGAAGAAGAAGAAGAAGAAGAAGAAGAAGAAGAAGAAGAAGAAGAAGAAGAAGAAGAAGAAGAAGAAGAAGAAGAAGAAGAAGAAGAAGGTTAGAACACAAAACGAACACAAAACACAAAATAATACAATGTGGATGAACACAAAATAATTCAAAGGAAGAACATACAGCAACGACTAGGCCAAATGGGGCAACCTGTGTGACTACTTTCTACCACTATAGTTTTTACGTGTTAGAAAAAACATAAAATAAAGCAAAGTTGAAGGCTCCTCCTCACCGAAAAAAACTACCATAACATATGATAGGAAGTAAGGAACGGTTGAAGAAGAGACATACACCAAGCTAAAGGTAAAATAAAATGCAACAAATTTACGTAGGACCGAAATAATATAGTTGGGCACCTGAGGCTGAGTATTTACCTAGTCTGTTCTTACGCCTCAGGGACGAGAGGGTCACAGTCACAAATGAGGGCGATGATAAGAGCGTGGACGAGGACGACGAAGACACGAACACGACGAGGGCGAGAACGACGACACTACACCATCCACCTGGGGTGCCTTAAACTGGAAATGAATTTAACGGTGGTCCTTTCACCTATTTCATGTCAATTTCTAGTTTTTCACTTTTTTTTCTGACGTCAGGCGAGACGAACGGACGGTCATTAAGAAGAAGTAGAGCGTAAAAAAGAGGTAACTAGTCTGGTAGAACGTTGGTAAAGTTCACTTTCCCAAACCATCACCAACTCTACTACCACCATAACCATTACTACTTCAATCGAACATACTTTCCGAGTTTATGAATGCAATTGTTCTCCTCTACGGATTCTTGCTATGTATAAAAGATTGAATGAATAACAAAATCAAAACATAGCTCATTCCTACAAGAATACTTTTTCTGTATCATTTCATGAATAGAGAGAGACGGGTATAAATGCCCACCTTTAACCCTATTCACAACCGTCATCCTGCTCATTAAACAGTAATTTTATCAACTTCAATACGTGTCTGCAGTCTCCAATACCACCGCCTCCGAGGCCATCCCACACCTGCTCCACCCCGGAAGCAGCAGCAGCAGCAGCAGCAGGTAGGGGAGGAGGCGCGTCTGGAGCAGGGCAGCGGCTCAGTCCGCGCGTGCTCTGCTGGGCGCCAACATGAGAGGCTGGCAGACAATGTGTGTAAGGATCACCTTAGTGTTCACGTGTCTTGTAGTGCTTAGTGTTTTCCAGTGTTATGTCGTGCACGTTGCAGTGGTAGTGGGATGTGTGAGTGTGTAGTGAGGCCAAGTCCGATCTACGAACACTGAGGTTTGAGTGAACGCAGATGCACCAAACGCGCGACGGTAAGTATAGAGCGACACGCGACACTCGCTGAGGGAGGCTCCGCTCCTTACCTCAGGCACGAGTTCGTAGGTGTCGACCTGTGCCTCCAGACTATTCATGTCCAAACATGAAGACTGTTCTGGTGCGGCATTACATGTGATCCTCGTAATACTATCCCTCTTGGAGTTCTTTACGGCTTTCGTCGTCTTTCAAAGTTCTGGTCGCCTTTCCTTTCCATGGCTCTAAGCAAATATCATGAAAAAAACTATTTGATATTTAAGTCTTTTTCTCAGTTTCTCTTTTCTTTTTATACAGTACTTAGATTTTCATATTGGCCGCCGCCTTGTTAACATCGCTAGCAGAGGAAATAATGTAACAGGTCACAGGATTATGTCCTTGGTGACACAAGTGTTCAGTGGTGATGTAAACGGACGGGAAGAGTTTTGTTTTACATCTGCCAACATGAAAATTCATCCAGATTATGAGCGCAGTCGTGGAAACAAACATGGCCCACCGGGAATTTGTCATCGCTTGAATGTTTCCTTCTCCTGTACGAGTACATAGTGCATACACGTGTGTGTGTGTATATATATATATATATATATATATATATATATATGTGTGCGTGTGTGTGTGTGTGTGTGTAATTCACCTACGGTCTTGCCCACGCGAATCGAACTCGCGATCGCCAGTTTTACCCTACCGAAGCGAGTTTGGAGCTCAGTGACCGATCTTTGGGTAATGCTAGCACATAACACACAACACACGCCATCCCCTTGCTCAAGGGGGACGGTAACCGCCTGCATTTGTCAGTGAAAAGTCCCCGTGAGCGCATCGCCACCACCACCATCAGCATGACGCCCTTGCCCACGACACAACTTTCTTATGGACTCCTTTGTTGCTCCTCCACCTCAGTAAGGTTGTCACTAATAATTACACTCACTCACTATCACTCATCTCCCTCTCCATGCTTTCTGCTTCCTTTCTCGTTCTTCTCCCCCTTCGCATCATCTCTCAGACAGCCGCAAGACAACACTAACCCAAATAGTTTTCATGTGGTGACTCCATTAATTATCCTCGGCTGAGAATGACGGCCACCGCGGGCTGCCCCGCCCCGTGCCGTTCCCGAGGCTGGGCTGGTCATGACGGGAGAAACTGAATGTACAACTCGGGGTCAGGGTGCCGCGGGCTACGTATGTACATACATACATACAGACAAGACTGCTGTAAGTAATACTTTGGCCGTCACTAACTACTGTGAGAGGTGAACAAAGTGTTTTTCGTTATAAGGGACCTATTGTGTTGAGCAATCCTGTTATTGGTCACATATGTGTGTATGTGTGTGTGTGTGTGTGTCTTGAACTCGCGACCAGCTTAACAGCAGGCGGAGAAGTTTCCGATCAAACTATACACACACACACAGTGTGTGTGTGTGTGTGTGTGTGTGTGTGTGTGTATGTGTGTGTGTGTGTGATATAATGAATATATAATGAACACACACACAATGTGTGTGTGTGTTCATTCTATATTCATTAAATATCACTATTCAGGCGTGTCTTGCTCAAAGTGTTGAGTCTTGCTATTCGCTACGTGCCCTTCACATTTCCCTTCTTGACATTTTGACGGCCTTTATTTTACTCTGTTTCTTTCCCCTCATATCCTTGGTCATTTACCATATTGCATCGTAACATTTATCGTGTTTTCATAATATTATTTTGTAATTAATGGTAGTGGACTGTGCATCACAGTTCCGCCATGGCCTTCCCTTTCTTACAAACATGACGCCTCATTCTCCCAGGGCGGTCACATGCACAGCCTCCACACAGCTCAAGCAGCAAAATATCACGCCCTCCCTCTGTTAGCGTTCTCCCTGTAGCCGAGCGTGGCAGGTTGGTCCCCGCCCCGCCCCGCCTCACCTCGCTGTAAAGGACAAGGTCATTCGTGTTGGGCGATGTACAGTTACCCTTCACTAGCCAGCTTAGCCTCGGTGGTAGCCTCCGAGCCCATTTCCCGTCCTTGCCCTACTCCTCTACTTTCTTGGTTCTCGCGATACAACCACAACCTGGAAATCGGACACGGGGACGGGATAGAGTGGAGCGGTTGAGTAGAGCGCTGGACGGGGAGGGGACAGGCGACGACGTAATTGTACCGGGGTTACCCGCTGGGCTTGTGACCTTACGAGCTTGCCACGACCCTCACGATCTCCACCCCCCCTGTCCTCCCTCCCTGCCTCCCTCACGACCACTCTCACTCTCGCACCCTCAAGGGCCACGCCCGCCTCTCCATTACTCTTACTTTTGTTCGGTCTTTTTACTCTAAGCACTGCGCATTAATATAAAAAATCAACAATTATTTTTGCATTAAGGACACGCTTGTGCTTCAAGGTCAACTCGCAATTTATTTTTCACACGTTCTCTTCGATACTTCTATTTATATCATAATGAATATCACGATGCGTTCCTTAAGTTAATTAACGTCCTTGTGTTTACATTGGTGTCTGAAGTCCACTTAGTGGTGTTTACAGCCTCATGCAGCCTACATAGTAGTTCGGCTGCTTAATTAAAAGCATTGACTTGTAAATCCTGTTCTTTGAAACACCTGTCTTCAGCGCGGCAGGTGTTTGTCAGGAGGGCCTGGGTAGGGTCGCAGCAACAGACAAGGCTCCCTCAACAGGTGCTGCGCCGAAAGATTTACTTTAACATGTTTGCTTGCCCTAGTCAATCTCGATCCTAAGTGTTCCGTGTTTGCTTGACTGAGTCTTGCCCAAGTTTTTTTTCTCCCCTTGACCTTCCGTTCTTCCCCTCCTTAATTAATCTCGGTTTTTTACACACTATCCATTCCGTCAGTGATCTTTATAGAACATCAGGAATTGCCAGCCATTTCCTTTCCTGAGAACAGCGGCATATATATATATATATATATATATAAGGCGTATTTTGTAGCGGCCAAACTAGTGCATTTTTATACTCTTTTAAGCTCCGCCCCTGCTTGCCATCACAAAATACGATTGTAGCGCTGCCAAAGACCTTTCTAGATGTTGCCGGGAGTAAAAGTGTCGTACACTTAATTACCTCTTACCGAGGCTCAAGGAATATCGTTAATGTTGGCATTATTGAAGGCACAGCAGAGTAGTAGGGTGATTGTCTGTATTACACATCGATATCTAATTGTTTTGAGCTCTTAGAATGGCCTAGCATAGTTTTCTAACTTATAGATGGACTTGCATGATACTGAAATGTTTAAGACGCTATGAAAATGTTATTTGAATATCTATTTGCTACACAGCCATTTCACGATGTGCGTCGAGGATGTTTAATGCTTTCATGGACCTGTGTGTAGGCTACGTAGGCTACGTGTACGTATACATCTACGTTTCCTTATATACCAATTATTCTTTGCCTAAACCTCGATGAATGCTGGGTGTGATTCATCCTCCAGTGCATCTCGAGGGCGCCTTCCTCCATCCCTCCGTCAGCAGATCCGGCACTCAAGGGCGCCATCCCTCCATCCCTCCGTCAGCAGTGCCGTGCACTCACACACGTGGTTGAAATGTTCGTATTCATGCCCTGCGATAGGTTCTCTAAAAGGCTCTCTTTTTGTGTGATATGACGTATATACCAAATTTATAAATTTCTATTGCAAATGTAATATCACTCATGAATATATTTACTTATTTGACTATACTATAGCAATAATACACCCAGTTTTGGCGCTAAGCCAGCAAGCATCAACGAAAATTCGGACGCTATGTATTCATACCCAGGATGTGAATAAGATTTCAGATGTCGCTGGAGAATTTAATTATTCATGAGCTCCTACTTCCATATGTGTATACATGCCATCAAAGTATCATAACTACGCCTAATTGAAAACAGTATTATTTGCATATGATCTTTATGCTATGAATACTGAATGAAATGAGAATTAATGGAAAACATAAACATTTACGGGGCGATGTGAGAAAAGACTGGATGCATGCGCGCGCTCTGATTCGCCAGGATCTTGAAAGCACCACCCACACCCAAAATTGTATAATTTTTCCGAAGAAAAGTAAAATTTACTCCAGAGTAAATCATCATGTCGGTTAGCAGTGCACTCAAAAGAGTAGAAAAAAAGTGGGCGGAGCTTAAAGAAGTATAATTCTGCTTAGTAAATGTCTCCACAAAATATGCCTATATATACATATTTTTCTACACACTAGCATACAAATGCATCAGAGCGAGAGAGCGAGAGAGCGAGAGAGCGAGAGCGAGAGCGAGCGAGAGAGAGCGAGAGCGAGAGCGAGAGCGAGAGAGCGAGAGAGCGAGAGCGAGAGAGCGAGAGCGAGAGCGAGAGCGAGAGAGCGCGAGCGCGAGAGCGAGAGAGCGCGAGCGCGAGAGCGAGAGCGAGAGCGAGAGAGCGAGAGCGAGAGAGCGAGAGCGAGAGCGAGAGCGAGAGAGAGAGAGAATTGAACATACAAGCAAGTAGATAAATACTCGTAGCTGCAGAAGTTATAATCTTTCATGTTAGTAAAGCCAAAGTCCTAAAATTACTGAGTAAAGCGGTCAGCGCACACTGATCAGAGCAGCAGCGACCCGAAGGCGGCAGCGGCGGATTCCCTCCCACTGCCTAATAACATCGTCCAAAAGACCTCGATCTCTCCCATGACCTTGGGGAAAAACGGAGGAGTAATCAACGTCACTGAACAATCACTTTCAGATAATTTTGTCTAATCTCGGCGAATCCTTAACGTCACGCTATGAGGTCAGGGATCATGCGGGGTCAAGTACAGTGATGGCAGCGGGCGGTGGTGTTGCCGAGGACGATGTAAGCATCTTAGCGTGAAGAGGTTCAAACATATGTCTTCCGTGACATCCTGTCAAAGATCAAATGATGAAGAACAAAAGTAAAATGCGCAGTATGTACTGTACCTATTAGGAGTGTGGTGAGTGGAGGGTAACCGTGGTGGTAATACTGATTACCATAATAACTAGGGAGACTAAAGCCTCATTGCAGTGATTTCGCTTCAACAAAGTGGACGCAATGTTACATTAAGAGCGTTACCTAACATGTCAACCTTCCCGCCGCTCACCAACGCGTGGGTTCAAACAGAACCTCTTCACACACATATTATAGCCTACAGTTTCCCGTCCTCAGTTTTTGGCGTCGCTGCTGACTCATGAACAAAAACAAAGAGTCCATAGGTTGTTTTTCTGGTGATGCAGCAGCGAGCAGCAGGCCGCGATGCAGCCAGCATCCCCGAGCACTCAGCTGCCTAGCCTTCCAAGTTACAAAAAAAAATAGCTTTTCCCTTCCCAGCATTAACCTTCCTCGTCCCTCTTCTATGCATGTTCTGTTATGCCTCATGACTGAAAGAAAGGGCCCTCAAAGCGTTGATATGGTAACCCACATTAACAATACCTGCAACCTTCACCTAACAGGCAGGTGGACCAAGTTTTGTACAAGTGGTCATGTAAACAACCACACGAGGCTCTGAGACTTTAGAGGACCCGAGAGAGGGAGTCAGACAGCCAGCTCCTCGCAAGCCTTTATTGACGCTTTATGCCTGGCTGACTACCTAGAGAACTGTTGTCAGCAATCCGGAATATCTGAAGTAGTTAACCTTCGCACCCACGGCAGAAAAAAAAAACCGCCAACGGTGGTAGCAGGAGTACCCAAGTCACCTGAGGCATGTTTTTACCTGTTTCTTCTGAATTCCAGATTGAACAAAGGCTTGTTAAACACAAACATATGGAGGTGTATGTGTAAATAACATAGTTAGGTTTATCGACCCC
>JACEEZ010018107.1:472500-492500 GCA_016584305.1 Chionoecetes opilio
CTAAATTTAAAACAGCTTTCACAGTACAACAAATAGAACACCACACATTGCTTTATCTCACACTTACCTCATCTATTTATAAACACTCCCCACATACCCAATGATATATTTATTGTAAAACACAGTCATGTGGAAAATACCAGCCTTGTCTTATCAGTCATAAGTTCATAACCACGTGAGCCGGGCTCGAACCTGCGTGCAAAAGACACACACAGCCGTAACCAACCGTACAACACGGGCTCTCTCTATCTCTCCTTTTCTTTCTTATATCTGTGTGTGTGTGTGTGTGTGGTCTGTGTGTGTCTGTGTGTGTCGTGTGTGTGTGTGTGTGTGTGTGTGTGTGTGTGCGTGCGTGCGTGTTCACATACTGGCATCCATTACCTTCTTATTGACGTCTGATATAAATTTCTATCCTGTCACGCTTTATCTTTATCTGTTGGTGACAATGTTCTCTCGATGTGCTCTCTCCTGTTTTTCTGGTAAGACTACCGAAACCTTCAAGTGTACGTGCTTTTGAGACACGTGCTTTGTGTTGGAGTCTGAGCTACCTGACCAGTTTCCCTTGAAAAAACTCCTGCCTCTGTAACTAAGATCCTATGTACCCAGTTACTGAGTGCGTCATCGAGGTAATTCTTTTCTGAAAGCTAGCAAGCAGGAATTACAATCAATGAAAAGGAAAAATAGGGAGCCTAGTACAAATAAGTCTCCCCTACAAACATTACAGGGATGATTTGGTTATTGGGAATCATCTTGTGTGTGTGTAATCATCTTCCTATTCTTTAATTTGTCCTGTGTCTTCATTACTTTCAGACGTACTACACTTGTTTGTACTTGAAGCTGCCAATATCCCACCATTACTTAAGGAATCACCGCTTTCTTCACCCTTAGTCAAATATTCAGTCTTAAGAGAATACACGATAAATATATGTATTCATTACCATATAGTGATCAAATGTCATCTTGTAGAATTTCGTCCTTTATCTTTGGGCGCCTTCCTTTGCCTAATCTTCCTCCTTTTGAACATTAACATACGTACGTGCGTGTGCATGTGCGTGTGTTTGGTAAAGCTGAAAACGTGATGGCAAAGGTCCCTCCGTGGCTTGAGGTCCCTTATCTAGAAAAAATTCCTCCTCCTTCGGCGATGTGATCACCCGACATCAACATACGGAAGAATCTCACTTAATTTAGGGTCACATTACGTCACCTATCAAGAAGAATTGGTCGCGCGTGACTGACGTAACCTACACCGCCTGACCCCGCCTGGCCTGACCTCGACATCTGACACCGGAAGAACGAATACAAGACCTTATATCATGCCAAACAGGGTGGAGCCTTGCTGCCTTGATCTGATCTCTCTCTTTCCTCTTCTCTCTCTCGTGTGTGTGTGTGTGTGTGTGTGTGTGTGTGTGTGTGTGTGTGTGTGTGTGGTGTGGTGTGTGTGTGTGTGTGTGTGGTGTGTGGTGGTGTGTGTCGTGGTGCGTGCGTGCGTGCGTGCGTGCGTGCGTGCGTGCGTGCGTGCGTGCGTGCGTGCGTGCGTGCGTGCGTGCGTGCGTGCTGCGTTCGTGCTGCGTGCTGCTGCGTCGTGCGTCGCTTCTCGTCACTTTAGTCTCTCCTCTCATCCCGCCTTCCGTCAAAACACACCCTTTCATCACCACGACCTTTGAACGCAAAAAAAAAGGACTAAAAATACAGGTTTGTTTTTCAGAAGGAATCATTTCTTGTCACTTCTCTAAATATCGTTCGGGGCGGCAACTCAGGGTCAAGAACTTCTTTTGGGAGGCGTTGGCATTTTTTGTGCATTTGTTTGTTGCGGTTGCGTTCGTGATGCACATGTTGCTTGTGAGGCTCGGGGTGGGAGGGGCATGCTTCTCCCTGCCTATGCCCGTGTGTTATCATGTGTCCGCTCGATATTCTCCTCCTTTGATGTAATGTTATGGGATGAGACAGAAGAAGATGAGAGGATGTGAGGCAAGATCAAGTACTGCAGCAGAATGCTTTCGAGATCAAGTTCTTATACGCAATGATGTGTGTGTGTGTGTGTGTGTGTGTGTGTGTGTGTGTGTGTGTGTGTGTGTGTGTGTGTGTGTGTGTGTGTGTGTGTGTGTGTGTGTGTGTGTGTGTGTGTGTGTGTGTGTGTGTGTGTGTGTGTGTGTGTGTGTGTGTGTGTGCGTGCGTGCGTACGTGCGTGCGTGCGTGCGTGCGTGCGTGCGTGCGTGCGTGCGTGGTGCGTGGGTGGGTGGGTGGGTGGGTGGGTGGGTGGGTGGGTGGGTGGGTGGGGGAGTGAGAGAAGAGAGGAGAGAGAGAGAGAGGAGAAGAGAGAGAGAGAAGAGAGAGAGAGAGAGAGAGAGAGAGAGAGAGATGGCAAGTATGATGTGTGGCTGGTTCTTCAGAGTAAAAAAAATAATCCTTCGTATACCCAGGCGGACGGAACATAATCTCAATGTGTATGCATATACTGAGTAGAATAACAACAATTCCAAACAAAATTCAGTTGTCCTAATTACACCGCTTGAGAGGGATCCCCATTTGCTGAGTCACTCTGTTGATTATAGATAACAAGTATAATCACAGTCTATTCGGCATAAAGTAAGGCCTCCTTTAGCAATATCCTTGAAAAAATTATTTGAATAAAAATCTGCTTCAATCCAGAAAAAAACCACGTGGGAACATCAACAAGTTCCAAGTTGGTGAACACCCGCAGAGGGCGGCGTCACACCCTCCCTGTTGGAGTCACTTGACGGCCTTCACAGACGCCTCGCAGGCCGTGATCAGAGGTGCGCTGCGGCTATTACTAAAGCCGTTTCACAGGTGGGGCTCGTGGAAGACAATCCTGACACTTCCCAACTCATTGTTTATAATGTACAAAGTATTCTTTCTGTTCATAACACAAATGGTACGTTGACCACATACTCAAGAGACTTGAGCACATCAGAATTTTGGATTATAATGTAATATCGACAGGCATGAAGAACGCGTGGACGCAGGAGGCATGATTATTGGGTCCCGGCAGTTTAACCTGATGCATCTTGTAAAGGTTTATAGAAAATAATCCGATGAAAAATTATTCCAAAAGACCTCGAAAATTCAGAAACTTCCGCATTTCTGCATCAAATGGTTGTATATAATGAGTTATAACAGTCTTCGTCTGAACCCCAGACTATTCTTGATTGCTTACATTACCTACAACAAATGCATGCATATTCCGTTGAGGGTACTCAATATCAACATACTATAGCCCATGTTCAAACACTTGCGTTCAGTACTTACTGCCAATAGATATCAGTTGCCACATTAATACCGTTTGCGGGTACGACACGCAGTGGAGATAGGAATCATAGGAGCCTGCTCTCCTTAACCCCTGAGTGTACAGTTAGTCCCGAGGGCTTCACCTGGCCTGGGTCACGAGCCGCCTTACGGATATGTTCATGTACGTGACGCTTGTGAACAAAGGGGATCTTCGACCTTGTATAAGTAAGTATTCATTAATGAGTGACTGAATCCAAATACATCAGCCTAGTCGTGGCGAATAAGGACAGACAATTACGAGGGTTGATCACACACCAGAGGTGGGCACCGCAAACGAAAATCCACTTCCGCAAACGCAAATCCGCAAACTTCAATCCTTAAGTTCCGCAACCGCAAGTCCGCAAATTTCTTGAAGTTCACACTTTCGCAACCGCAAGTCCGCAAATCCGCAAACCAATTATGTGATATTTTATCTGCATTTATTGCAAAAATAGAGGTAAAACACTTTGTGGTAGTAAATTTATATTATTTCCTAAATCACTTATGGCAATAATTATACATACATACATACATACATACATACATACCATATATATATATATATATATATATATATATATATATATATATATATATATATATATATATATATATATATATATATATATATATATATATATATACGTATATTATATATATATATATATATATATATATATATATATATATGTATTAGTATTTTGTTCATACTCACCACTCAGCGCCCCACAGATGTTATAGCTCATATTTTACCTACCCTACCTTTACCTACTGAACTGTGACAAAACTGTGTTAACTCTGTGTTAACTTATCCATTTGATATTCTCTTCTTCACCTCTCCAGAAGGTCTTTTGGTGTCTCATTTATCTGTCGCACTCTCATCTCCCCTGTTCTCTTTCTTTTTTCTCCATATCTCTCTTGTCCTGCTCATAAAAAGGATGCAATTACCATATGCCAAGTAACATCTAACCACAGCCCTTGTTTCTTACTATAATTTTGTGTTGGCCCCAGCGAAAAAAAAGGCAATTTTAGATCCGGGGCTATTCATAAAACATTCGGGGCTACAGCCCCCAATGCCCAGGCCTAACTACGCCTATGATATCATATCCTTTTAACCTCAGACTCCTTATTCAGAGACCTCTGGTGACAATTCAATCTTGAGCAGGGGGTAGATGCTCGGAGTTACGGGACCGTAAGTATTACCCTACGAGGCTTTTACCTCGTAGCGCCTCTACGGATGATGCTCAAACCGTTTTCTCCCTTGCTACGGGACCGCGGGGCTATAAGGATGGTCGGTACAACCCGTAACTCCCTACGGGAGTGAGATTTGAAGCGACTAGACATCAACAAACGCCAAAATACAAGTTGTATCACTATATTTTATGTTTATTGTGTATTATAGAGCCATTTCATGCTTGTCTGTTTGAAATGTGATGTGTTTATTGCATCATTGACTATATCATATATCATATTTAACATACAATACCTATACTTGTAATAAATTCATATTAAGAACATAAGAAGAACATAAGAAAATAAGGAAGCTACAAGAGGCCGCGAGGCCTACACGTGGTAGTTCCTGTCACCTAACACTACCTACATCCACCTTTCATCCCCATCCATGAACCTATCCAGCTCCCCTTTAAAGCTCCCTAATGACTCCGCACTAACTACCTGTCTACTGAGACCATTCCACTCATTCACCACCCTATTTGTGAACCAGTTTTTCCCTATTTCCTTTCTAAATCTACGCTTTTCCAGCTTGAATCCGTTACTTCTTGTTCTACCCTGGTTAAAAGCCGTAAGAACTTTTCCTACCTCTCCTTTATTAAATCCCTTTATCCACTTAAAAACTTCTATCAGATCGCCCCTTACTCTGCGTCTCTCGAGTGAGTGTAATTTTAATAACTTCAATCTCCTCTCATAACTAAAGTTACGCATCCCTTGTATCATTTTGGTCATCCTTCTCTGCACTTTTTCTAACAACACTATATCCATCCTGTAATATGGAGACCAAAACTGAACTGCATAGTCTAGGTGAGGCCTGACTAGAGCCAGATAAAGCTTTAGAATAACTTCCGCACTTCTACTTTTAACACTTCTGGTAATGAATCCTAATACTCTATTAGCTCTATTTCTGGCCTCAATACATTGTTTCCTAGGTCGGAGGTCTGGGCTCACCCTCACTCCAAGATCTTTTTCACCTTCTGATCTTTTCAGCGATACATTGCTTATGGTGTATCTATTACCAGGGTTTTTTCTACCAACATTCATAACGCTACATTTATCAATATTAAATTCCATCTGCCATCTGACTGCCCACTCGTTAAGTTTATCTAAGTCTCCCTGCAATATGTTTACGTCAGACTGTGATCCAATAATCCTACCTAACTTAGTATCATCAGCAAACTTGCTGATATCACTGCTAATCCCTCTATCCAAGTCGTTGATGTAAATCAAAAATAGTAATGGGCCCAAAACAGACCCTTGTGGAACTCCACTTGTCACCAGTCCCCATTCAGATTTGGAACCATTAATTGTAACCCTTTGTTGCCTATTACTTAGCCAAGCTCTGATCCAATGAAGAACCTTCCCATCTATACCATGAGCCCTAACCTTATTTAAGAGTCGCTCGTGTGGTACTTTGTCAAATGCCTTACTAAAGTCCAGATATATTATATCATAATCCTTATCATTATCTGCCGTCTCATAAACTTTCCTATAAAAACTCAATAAATTGGTGAGACATGACCTACCCTTGGTGAATCCATGTTGTGAATCATTGATCAAACTATGTTTATCTAAGTGCTCTCTAATGTTTTTTGCAATAATAGATTCCAATAATTTACCCACCACTGATGTTAGACTTACGGGTCGATAATTTGACTTTAGTCATTAGGGCAAACCTAATATATTAAATATATATGTCGGTCGACTTCTTGAATCAAAACGTATAGTTCATCATACAAGTTTGGCCGCGGTGGTGGTGGTGTCATTTGTCTGACGTACAGTCTAAGACAAAAGTCGTGTCCTGAATTTTGGTTAAGACATCTGGTAAAGGGCTAACCTTTCGGTGCTCTCTGCCGTATGTCATACGAACGGTTGGTAGCACTGCCATAAGTGCTTCGATCTCACCACAACTCATACGTCTTATTAGTTCGTATCCTCACGAGTAATTGTTTTAGGATTCATTACCAGGAGTGTTAAAAGTAGAAGTGCTGAGGTAATTATAAAGCAGTGGTTGATCCTGGGTTCGGTGAGCCAGTCTCAGGGGTTCGGCTGAGGCCCTCCGAAATACATTGCAATTTTGCTATTATTGTAAACTCCCTCAGCTGTTGAGGCTCGCTTCGCACAAGCCCCCCCCCCCCCCCCCCCCTTTATAACAATCCTGGATACACCCCCGTATTCCCCTTTCTTTTTAAGGACCTATATACGCCACTGCTTCAGAGTCCTTCCTTCTTTCATATTATTATCCAAATATACTCTTGAATTTTGACGCAATTTTTCTTTAAATTTTTGCATAGATTAAAATGGGATTTGGTCTTATTATTATCAATATACTATTGAATTTTGAAGCAATTTTTAATTTTTCTAGATTTTTTATATTTTTTATATGTATATTTTTTAAATTTATATTCTTGCATGTGACTAGCTCTCTCCATACTCCTGCCGGTGGTGATGTATGTGGCCTTCAATGGCTCAGGTGTAAAGATGAAATGTCCTGGCGATCATTGCTGGGCCGAATATACCTCGCATTCCACATCGAATAATATGAAACCTTAAAGCAGTAAATCTATTGAACCTTTGAAAAACCCTTAGATTGTTTTAGACATTGTCTCATCGGCGGCAGATATGAAGCTTTGAACCCTTATCTGAACAGTAGCTTAAGGGATTCAGGCTTGCCAACCACGAGCATGTAACTGCGTTAGGGTTTTCATAATGTTTCACGAGTTACATTTCATATTCGGACAAAATCGGGACACGACTTTTGTCTTAGACTGTACACACGCACACACAAGCTGTAACTGTCTCGCTACATTTGAAGTGTCTCTTTAAATTTCTTTCTCGGGCTCCCTGACAGCTGAGAGCAACGTGATTGGCCAGATCATGCGAGGCGCTGCTCTGTGATTGGTCAGCATATTTTCCCCACACATCCCTAGAATATCACTAATATTCCCCGCCCAGAGGCCACCGATCACCGTACGGGAGTGACGGCTCGGTACGAGCATCAACCTCAGCCCACCCTCGTAAGGTTATTGTAGCCATACACTCATAAGTTGTCCCTTACGAGGGATTTTCGAGCATCCCTGCCCTGGTCCATGTTCCCTTTCATGAAGACCAATCTCTCAAAATTATCGGAGGTCAGACTCGCTCTCTTGGCCTTCATGATGTCCGCCCCCTGGGAGAACAGTCTCTCCACGGCTGCAAAGCTGGGTATGGCCGTGTTTTACTAAACAAACACATCTACCCAGGCGGCATGGGAAAGGGCGGGAAACATGGCCTGCTCCAGCACCTTACTCCTCTGCTTCTCTGAGCACCAACTCTCAAGCTCTTTTCCCATCTTGTTGGAGAGACGGGTAGAGTTGGTGCCCTCTGTAGCTGTGGGTCCTGGGCTCCTCAAAGGAACCCAGGAGCGATCGTCAAAGGACAGTCGCCCCGACCGTCACCACCTTTAACCTGCCCACCCTGGTGGCGGCGGCAGACGTCCACCCCTCACGGCAACACGCTGTCATCCGCCTCACCTGTGCCTTCCTGAGGAAGACAGGTCAACTACCACGCCTGTGATAGCATCATAGGACATCACCAGGGCTCATAGTGTTCCCCAAACGGCGTCAATAACCCCGCAGTTGCGGCGCCTTAAAACTATAATATCTGTGTTCCCCAAGCGATCCTCGCAGCCCTAAACAACACCAAGACACCAGGACAGGACTAGTATGGCTCACTTTACCTGTCAGTTTGCGGTTGTGTTTACAAAGCTTGCCACTCAACATGGCCGAGCTCCCGAAATACCCGGATGTGTGACGTCATGAGAATACTATCTATTGGGAGTTTGCGGAAATGTTTGAGTTTGCGGAAGTGCTTCCGCAAACGCAAATCCGCAAACATTTACACTTCCGCAAATCCGCAAACGAATTCGAACTTCCGCAATTTGCGGAAGTTGCCGTTTATATCTTTTTCAAGATATTTTATCTCTGTCTTAAGAATGTCTTATTCTCTTTAGAGATCAAGTTTATGACTTCGCCGTAGCTGGTAATTTTGCTGTATCGCGATTTCGGGTCAGGGACCCTTCTTCAGCAGCGTGGAGAGATGTTTTCTCCTCAGAGGTAGAGATGAGCATGATGTGGGTGCAGAGTGAGTTGCTACTTAAGGAGAAGTCTGGCGGCCTCGCGTGTGAGCGGGCGACGCTCATTGGTGGATGACTTCTGCTCCTCCTTGCTTTGCGTCTCTGCGGGTTGGATATCGCTACTCTTTTTTCTTCTCATGCTTGGGAGAGCTTGTAGGTCGTGTGCTTGTACGTTAAGCTTGGGATAAATATCTTTATGACTTCCGGCGACTTCCAATTTTAGAATCATTGTACAATCTGGGCGACTGTACATTTAGGCGCGAGTCCCCATGCAGGCTCCCTTCCCATACCAAGCAACTCTCGACAAGAAACATCAACTTGCCCCAGCCAAGCGCCTTGTGGGCGACCCCCTTGGCTTCCTCCACGCCGGATTGTCTCTTACAGAGACAACCCGATGGGAAGCATCGTTTTCAGGGTAGCATGCCACATGTCCATATAGCCGAAGTTGGCGCTGACGAACTATGCACGTAATAGGCCTCGATTCAGTCTCACGGTGCAATCGCTGATTTGACACGTAATCATCCCAGCGATACCCCATGATTCTGCGAACACTTATTACCAAAGGCATCGATTCGCCTCTTCAAGTCGCTATTTAGTGTCCATGTCTCACAACCATAGAGTAAGACAGGGATCACAAGCGACTTGAAGATCCAGATCTTTGTCCTCCTGCACAGGTATCGACAACGCCAAATACTCCTGCTGAGCGAGTCCATAACACTGTGGGCTATGCCAATCCGCCGTAAGACTTCTTGACGTGACCCGCCATCATTATGGACTGCGCTACCAAGGTATGTAAAACTTTCCAAGATCTCAATGTCCTCGCCGCACGCATGAACAGACTGTACTGTTTCATCTAGTAAGCCTCCAAACACCTGGACCTTGGTTTTAAGCCAGGAGACCTCAAGTCCCAAAGGCTTTGCCTCCTCGTGCAGCGCCTCGAGAGCCATCACTAGGACCTCCAGCGACTCAGCAAAGATTACTGTATCATCGGCAAAAACAAGATCAGTGATCTTGGTGTTGCCGAGGGATGCTCCACAATCACTTTGATCTACAACTTTGCCCAATACCAAGTCCATACAAGTGTTGAAAAGTGATGGGGCAAGGACGCACCCTTGCCTCACTCCTGTATTAACAGGAAAGAAGCTGGATATACCTCCCCCACACTTCACAGCACTCTCAGTCCCAGAGTACAGGATTGCTGTGGCCATCAAAAAGTCCATTTGATCAAAGAGGAAGTTACTGGTGGGCAAGCAGCGTTCTCTGGACGATGTGCGTAGCCGCGCAGGAATCATGTTGAGAATCATGTTGAGAATCATGTTGAGAGTTTGCGGACATATTTGCGTTTGCGGAAGTGCTTCCGCAAACGCAAATCCGAAAACATTTACACTTCCGCAAATACGCAAACGAATTCTGACTTCCGCAATTTGCGGAAGTTGCGGAAGTGTTTGCGGAAGTGCCCACCTCTGACACACACACACCCACCCACACACCCACACCCACACCCACACTTAGGTATAACGGCTCCGGTATCTTATTTTCCTGGTAACAAAGTGTAGGAATGGAATGGAATCGTGAAAACTTTGGGTTCTTATCCCATGCATCATTGTATGATGTCGAAACCTCTGCCCTCAAAATGATTGATTTGTTCCAATTGTCGATAATGATCAATAAAATGAGCTTTGACGTTCCGGTAGAAGCCTCGTTTTAAACTTGTCCAATCGTGAGTACTTTCTCAAAGCAAACAAATCCAAAGCTGGCAAATGCTATTTTCTTCGTTAAATTTTATATTTGACTAGCCGCAAAGCCGCCCTCCGGGCGGACTTTTTGGCTAGCTCCTGCGGAGGGCTATTGGTGGTGGGCCTTCGGCCCACCACCTGTGTTTGGTTGGCCTTCGGCCCACCAAACACGGACTCTCCAGATAGCCCCTTCTAACTTTCCTGAAATCATGTATGTAGAAATGTATGTATTACCCCCACCCATTCACTCACCCATTACCCATCACCCCCCACCCATTCACTCACCCATTACCCATCACCCCCCACCCATTCACTCACCCATTACCCATCACCACACACCCATTCAATCACCCATTACCCATCACCCCCCACCTATTCCCTCACCCATCACCCATCACCCCCAACCCATCACCCCCACCATTCACTCACCCATCACCCCACCCATTCACTCACCCATTACCCATCACCTACATCAAGGTTCCTCAATTCTCGCAACCCACTTTTTTTTCACAATTATCGCTAATAGGCTGCTAAAAAAAAAAAAAAGTGATCGGATCATCTCATAATTGGTCTTAAAACCTTCCCCTGGTTAACCCGGTTCCAAAAATGTGCCATATGAGGTGATTGCGCCACGGGGGGCGGAACCTATACCACACACACACACACACACACACACCACACACACACACACACACACAGACAGACAGACAGACAGACACACTTTCGCTTATATTTACCATTACCCATCACCCCCCATCTATTCCCTCACCCATCACCCATCACCCCCAACCCATCACCCCACACCATTCACTCACCCATCACCCCACACCCCATTACCCATCACCCCACCCATTCACTCACCCATTACCCATCACCCTACATCAAGGTTTCCTCAATTCTCGCAACCCACTTTTTTTTCACAATTATCGCTAATAGGCTGCTAAAAAAAAAAAAAGTGATCGGATCATCTCATAATTGGGCTTAAAACCTTCCCCTGGTCAACCCGGTTCCAAAAATGTGCCATATGAGGTGATTGCGCCACGGGGGGCGGAACCTATACCAGAACACACACACACACACACACACACACACACACACACACACACACACACACACAACGACAGACAGACAGACAGACAGACAGACAGACAGACAGACAGACAGACAGACAGACAGACAGACAGACACACTTTCGCTTATATTTACCACTAGCCGCAAAGCCGCCCGCCGGGCGGACTTTTTGGCTAGCTCCTGCGGAGGGCTATTGGTGAGCCTTTGGCCCACCACCTGTGTTTGGTGGGCCTTCGGCCCACCAAACATGGACTCTCCAGATAGCCCCTTCTAACTTTCCTGAAATCATGGATGTAGAAATGTATGTATTCCCCCACCCATTCACTCACCCATTACCCATCACCCCCCCCCCATTCACTCACCCATTACCCATCACCCCCACCCATTCACTCACCCATTACCCATCACCACACACCCATTCACTCACCCATTACCCATCACCCCCCACCCATTCACTCACCCATTACCCATCACCCCCCACCCATTCACTCACCCATTACCCATCACCCCCACCCATTCACTCACCCATTACCCATCACCACACACCCATTCACTCACCCATTACCCATCACCCCCCTCCCATTACCCATCACCCCCACCTATTCACTCACCCATTACCCATCGCCCTCCACCCATTCACTCACCCATTACCCATCACCCCCCACCCATCACTCACCCATTACCCATCACCACACACCCACTACCCATCACCCATTCACTCACCCATTACCCATCACCCCCACCCATTCACTCACCCATTACCCATCACCACACACCCATTCACTCACCCATTACCATCACCCCCCACCCATTCACTAAACACCATTACCCATCACCACACAACCCATTACCCATCACCCCACACCCATTCACTCACCCATTACCCATCACCCCCCACCCATTCACTCACCCATTACCCATCACCACACACCCATTCACTCGCCCATTACCCATCACCCCCCACCTATTCCCTCACCCATCACCCATCACCCCCAACCCATCACCCCCCACCCATTCACTCACCCATCACCCCACACCCATTACCCATCACCCCACCCATTCACTCACCCATTACCCTACATCAAGGTTTCCTCAATTCTCGCAACCCACTTTTTTTTTCACAATTATCGCTAATAGGCTGCTAAAAAAAAAAAAAAAAAAAAAAAGTGATCGAATCATCTCATAAGTGGGCTTATGACCTTCCCCTGGTCAACCCGGTTCCAAAAATGTGCCATATGAGGTGATTGCGCCACGGGGGGCGGAACCTATACCACACACACACACACACACACACACACACACACACACACACACACACACACACACACACACACAGACAGACAGACAGACAGACAGACAGACAGACAGACACACTTTCGCTTATATTATTATAGATAAAAGAAATCTTGCTTCTATTATATTCATAACAGATGGGCTGTGTTTGTATGTTCGCGATTATCGATGCTCAAGGAGGAAAACAGAACCATATACCATTACCACCGTCTGACGATGATGATTCCTGTTCTCGATACGCCATGTACGTAAATAACCAATTTCCAGCAAACAATTACGGAGAGGGATTCAGACAGTAGGAGTATCATCAGTCATATTCTGGAAGTCATTACTTTTGCCAGCGATGGCCAGACAGTGTAACGGCGGCGCCGTGACAAAGACAGCACGTTTAGTCTGCCACTTCCTTATGTAACTCACTTATCATCTCGCCGTGACTCCGTGAGCCACTTACGCCATGGAAGGACCCAGGGAAGGAAGCCTCCAAGTGCGAGGCTTGTCCATGACATTTAATTCTCTTCTCCCTTCCTTCCTCCCTCCTTCCCTTGTCTCTTTACAGACAGTTATAATCAGACATTACACGATGAAACCAATGGTTTGTTACGGCGTGCTTGGTGCTCTCTTCATGTCCTGGTGGTGAACGAATTACATGTAGGATCACGACAATCAGACTCTTGATATGCTTATGTATATATGGAAATGAGTGGAAAAACGCGACCCGCCATTACCTCATCTGTTTCAAGAAGTCAGTATTAGCCGTATCAGTACTAGGTGACGACTCTCATATCATGCCATGGCCACACCTTGGCAGGATTTGCGAGCGAGTCTTAAGGCAACAAAAACATCACGTTAAGTTTTTTTCCGGGTTCCTGTTTTATGAGATAGATAGATAGAGAGAGATAAAGATAGAGATAGAGATAGAGATAGAGAGAGAGAGAGAGAGATAGAGATAGAGATAAAGAGATAGAGAGAGAGAGAGAGAGAGAGAGAGAGAGAGAGAGAGAGAGAGAGAGAGAGAGAGAGAGAGAGAGAGAGAGAGAGAGAGAGAGAGAGAGAGAGAGAGAGAGAGAGAGAGAGATAAGGTATAATTATCAAGAAATATAAATGTGTAGGAAAAACTGATACAATTATAATAATGGTAGAAGGGCCTTCCACACAGCTGTTGTACAATGCAACACAGGTATCCTTTTGTAAGAGCAAAATGTATGTGACAGGTTGGTAAATATATTGACAATCTTATTAGATTTGACATTATCACTGTCCGATAAAATGACTCGCTTCACCGTACTGTCATGTATACATCCTACAAGTGTTACTTCTTACACCGGAAAATGATTAAGAGACTAGCCAAGAACTTTACAGAGATCCACCACGATGCAGGTCCTGTCAGGATTCTAACACGAAGCCAAATTCCTTGCATTCTACAATTAAACAGAACCAATGCTCAGCTTTCCTCTTGACATGTAGTACTATCAAACAACCTGATCAACATGAAAACACTTTTGCATTCACCGCAGCATCATTGTTGAAAAGAAAATGCTGTTTTTACTTTTATCCCCTTCATATTGTATTATTCGGGTCCACCTTCTGGTGTTAAGTAGAAAGTACGAATAATAAGACATAAAAAGTGGCAAATTATAAAATGTGAAGAAAATTCAAGGAAACAATGGTTTTAACTGATAAATGGGTGAAACTAAATATCCAGGAGTGAATCCGATGCGCACAAAATGAAAGTAATAATGATAAAAAAAAAACTTATTCACTATATTCTGAAGGCTATTATTTTCAAGTCAACATTCCTAGTGTGATTTTGATCAACTCTACGGAAAGTAAACATAACAGTCCACTGGTACTTCGGCATTTCAGCACGTCCAATATATCTCTCTCTCTCTATATATATATATACTATATACATATACCTATATATTATATATATTTTTTATGCTATTTCTTCACAAAATTCAATCTTCACCACTCAACTTCGGTGTCGTGGGATAAGAAAATTAATTTAGTAGCCTTTATAATAACAATACAATAATAATAATAAAATTATTATTATTATTACTATAATGATAATAACAACACTAGTAATAATAATGATGATAATAATAATAATAACAGTAGTAGTAGTAATAATAATAATAATAATAATAATAATAATAATAATAATAATAATAACAATAATAATAATAAATGATAATAATAATAACAAAGTCATCATTATTAGTATTATCATTACATTATTATTACTATCATAATTAAATTAATCATTATAATATTGATTACTATTATTGCTACAATCATCATAATTATCATCATGAGGCAAGGGGTAAATAGAATGCAATTATTACTTAAACGTCCCAAACGGTTAGAACTTTTTTTCCTTCAGATATCCTAAAATAATAATTTAAAAAAATTGCAAGAGCATGAGAATCGTGGCCAAAAATATACATGAGCTTACAAAGTGCTTACCTGCTTGCGGGAGCTTCTGTTTCACGTTTTCATTACTGATGCGGAAAGCAAGCGATAAGTCTGCTTACAACTCCCTCCTCGCACACTGACGAGAGCATGTGACGACACCATATCTTGGGGAAAGAACAGATATGAAAATTCCCGCCAAGTCAGTAATAATAATACTTACAATGCTTCTAATAATTAAATCATTCGAAAATTGAATGAAGAGATGATTTGCTTCAATAATTTATTAGACATGTGAATTGAGGAAGGGAGGTGACGACTGTAAAGACCAAAATACGTAAACTAAGTGCATTCCCGTCACTATGTTAACTTAAAAAACAGCTGTACGAGCAACCTAACTATAGCTGCAGCTGCGTTGAGTCATTTTATTTCTCTCCTTATCGAAATCATGCTTGAAACAATCATTTATTAATATTCCCCGGTGGATGAGCCCCTTGCATATGAGGGACACTTGTTACAGCTTGATATTTACCGAGATGTTGATGGCCTTGTCGGGGGCTGAGGGGAGTGAAGGGAGTGAGGGGGCGGGGACGGGGACGGGGCCATGTGGGTGCGTGGAAGATGAAAGACTGGAAAATACTATACGTCTACCATATCTTAACGAGCTAGTCTCCTCCATCCACGGGATTTTTAGACTACAAAAATAGCATACAAACGTTCACAAATATCTTAGCACTCTATCAAACATAAAATACAAAAATATGCAAGTTTAGTAAGAGATAATTTAGAAAAATTATCTCTTACTAGAGATAATTTAGACAAATAGACTTAACATTGTTGCATCAAGGTATGACGTGGACATTATATGAATGAAGTTTATCTTTTTATTCCCTATTTTCTCTAATAAAATGGAATTTCAGTTGTAAATTCTAGATCAGCAGTGAAAACGCCTTTCTAACACCAAGGACATTCTATTCTTATAGCAAGAGCGAGACAATGAAAGGCGTTGAGTGAGCGAATGACCCTCACTGTAGGCGTAGGCGTCTGGGAATGTCTGATTATAGGCCACATACGAAATTACGCAAGGCGTGGACGCAGAGCGGCCATATACAAAGACAACCTTACTTTAATAGTTCAAAACGAACCGTGGTAATCCTCGTGTTCAGAGGTATTCAAACCTGTTGATGGTGTCGCCGCCCACAACTGCCACTCCTATCTTGGAGCGGCATAAGGACAAAAAAGTGGCCGAGGAAAAAGTTGGGTGGGGCCTTTTTTTTACACACGCACGAACTAGGAAGGCTAACTGCCCCGCTTTTCCCCTGCTCCGGTGTTGCTAAGATGCCTGATGTTGACGAGTAAACCAACAACATACATGTAAATAACTGTGCCATGAATATAGGGAGTATACATACATTCACTGATTCGTTTGTTCTTCTGTTGGGTTCAATTCTTAACAGGCACATCGTTATGATGGGAGTTTCTTTCCGCTTGTTTCTGTGCTGCCACTAAGCGCTGCAAAATATCCCTTTCCTTTTTGCTAGATGCTTACTTGCATTGATGAGGCGGTGGCAGAGTGATTAGCGCCTGCAGGTGACGTGCTCGATGTTCAGAGTTCGATCAACAAGGGTTGCCAAAATCTCACTGCAATCGTCGAGTGGCCAAAGAACACCCACATGCTGCACAATAACTCTACCTTCGACGGCGAGTGCATCAGAGGACACAGGGGGGCACCATGAGTCTAATCACAGCGCTACTATAAATATTCTGCCTGCACCACCACGGACGAGGCTCAACCATCGTAGCCTTCAAATTAACTCCAGGGTCTACAATCCGAGCCCTGGAGGTTGCATGCAGGCGCTATACGTATAAAAAAAAAAGTTTGTCCTTGAGAAGTGACCATTCATCATTCAGTTTATCACCATTGCATTTCTGGTAATTTTTAATGATCTTGATTAGAGACATTCTCAAGCAGCAACTATTTCATAGCCGTCTTCCTTTGAACATGAGTTCCAAGAAACTCAGTCTAATGAGATACGATTACAAGTTGACAGATGCTCGACGATATCTATTCAAAATTAAATCAAAATCTGCATCCTAGTTTCGTAAAGTTTTTGTTTGTTTGTTTCAATATTTCAGAATCACGCGATTAGTTCAGTTTCAATCTCATACCCTATAGATCCTACCTAGACCTCTCCGTGTGCTTCATTTTCCATTTGTGTCATTGTGAATTTGTGTCCGTCAATTTAGTGGCTGATGCCCCGCGGTCTCCAACATAACCTGTAATATTAAATTGAATAATTTTTACAATGCTTGCTCACTCAGTCAGCGCCCTAATATTTCCTGAACTGAAAGCTACACTAATCAACATAAATTTTTTGTCATTAAGAGACGACCCAACAATCATAAGCACAATAATGATTTTGCAACATGACTAGAGGACCCTGCTCAATACAAAATGGGATAGGAAAAAGATCTGGTCATCAATATCTTTCTTATCTAGTATCTTCATCCACCGGCTGTGATAAAATTTACGGTGGTTATATATTTTCTATATGCTACCCAGCAGACACAAACTCCTGATACGAAAAGATATACAGATACTATGATAAGATTTTTTTATCAATTGAACGTTCCGAAATTCAGTTTACAAGCGTTCAAGGAGTCAGGCATTCTCCATCACCAAGAAGCACATAACCCTGCCCCAAAAGGGGTAAAGCCAAAGGCTATTTATCAATTTTTTTTATATATCGTAAGGGGACTGACCAAGGGCAGAAAAAAAGGCAACAAAAAGCTCGCTGAATAAAGCACATAGTAAACCCCATAAAGCACATAGTAAACCCCATAAAGCACATAGTAAACCCCATAAAGCACATAGTAAACCCCATAAAGCACATAGTAAACCCCATAAAGCACAT
The DNA here is from genome assembly GCA_016584305.1 of Chionoecetes opilio. NCBI lineage: Eukaryota > Metazoa > Arthropoda > Malacostraca > Decapoda > Majidae > Chionoecetes > Chionoecetes opilio. The sequence continues at coordinate 490,560 of JACEEZ010018107.1, forward strand.
AGTAAGAGGGTATTAAGAGGGAGGGCCAATTTAGTTTGAGAGGAGTCTGATACTATCTTGAAAGAATTTAAGTCTTAGAAAGGTGGAAAAATATATACAGGAGACTTTTAAGGCATCCGGCTTTCAACTAACAAAACCTTTTAAATCTTCTAAACTATAGCCATTTCAAGACAAAATCCCCCACGAAGTACACAGTACACTTATTTTTTTCATTGAAAATGCTTCTATTTTGGAAAAAAAAATACAGAAATACATAATCTTTTCACTTGGTTACTCATCAGGTGATAGGCACGTATGGTGGTATAACACGCTCTCTCTGTCAGTGTTCCAAACTTTTCTCACCTCGCCGAGTCGCCATTGTTTTGGTTTCTGATGAACACTACTTTTTCTTTCCCATAAACCACTTATAAAATTGTTCTGAGAGATGCCTAAACCACGCGAGATACTTCTCAGAAACAGAGGTATAGGCAAAAGCAACATATGAAGACAATATGAGAGAGTCCCGTCACGGTGGCGAGTCAAGGTCACGCAAGCCTGCCAAGCCTGCCAGCAGCGCCACGTCCCCTCGCTTCCCACACACGTCACAGCCATCAGACCCCCTCATCACCTACACCCAGACCCGGATTATCCTATAGGCTAGTATAGGCTGCAGCCTAGGGCCCCTCAAGCTTGGGGGCCCCAAACCTGGGGTCCCTGCTAAAAGATTTCCATATAATTTTTTTTGAAAAATGATATTTTGCATTGCTGAATAATTCATTTAACTTAAAATAAAATTACAAATAATTTGAGATAAAGGGCCCCTGTTTGAGGCCTTTATTTGAGATAAAGGGCCCCTGTTTGGGACCCTAGCTGTAAATCATGGGGCCCCAGTCCCAAGGGCGTAGCCAGAGGGGGGGCCAATGGGGCCATGGCCCCCCCCAATTCAACACATCTACTTTAGGAGTGTATGGTATAATTTCATCAATTTTACTATATTGAATATCATGCAAAGAACCAATAAATGACCCCCCATAGGGCTCAATATGCCCCCAATTAAGTCATATCTTCAAAAATATTCTCTGGGTGGCTTACAGCGCCTCCCACACCCCCAGCTGATAAGACTCGCTTCGCTCGCCACCCACCCCTCAACCATCATTGGGAGGTGGCCCCCCCCAATTATTTTTCCTGGCTACGCCCTTGCCCAGTCCATGTTTGTTTATCATCGTGCTAAACACAGTAAAACACTTATTTGTGAATGCAGCGTATATATTGTTTTTCAGCTCACTTATTTTGCTATACAATGTAAAAAAAATTCGGGTGCGGGCGAGTTAGAGGGTGGTTCCATCTGAGGGGCCCCACAATTTAATTAGCCTAGGGGCCCCAAAAGGTCATAATCCGGCCCTGCCTACACCACACCCTTTTCTGACTTTCAGGATCAAGTTAACTTCCATCATCCACTACCACACTACTAACTGAAGCATGTAATTGGATACTAAACACCCCTGAGGTTTCTGAGGTTCTATTGTCTAAGCCTACGGGATACACAACCTGTAGCTTAGCAAGGTATCTATCAATAGTGGGGGCACCTGAGGGGGCACAGCTGAGTATATGGGGGGGGGGGGGCACTAGGCAAGCGGAGCTCAAGGCCACTCTGATACCACATATAAGGGCATAATGGCAAATTCTAAGATCATATCAGTGATGGGTATTAGAGCATAAATAGAATACGGCAGCCATGGTCAGTGGGGGCAGCTGATTCTCATGGGGGGGGGGGGGGGGGGACCAAGTAGACACACGATGGTGATAAGATTAGTTGAAGGGGATCATCAATACTGTCTTCGAGAATGTTATGCTCGTCAACGTGGCTCAGCGGTAGGGACTGGGATTCGCGTGCAGCGGCCCTGCATGTGTTCAATCCTGGCCACTGCCACTTGGCTTCATTTCTGGCGTGGTGGCAGTTTG